>ML785454.1:459389-490779 GCA_009831015.1 Picea engelmannii
CACGTGCTATGCTCTCCATCCCCACGCTCAACACCCCCCACCCCATCCCTGTAACACCCTGTTTCCCCCAATCTGTAAAAATAACTATACTGACCAAGAACTATGGCAGACTCAAAGACGTGAATGTGTGATTTTGAATGGACCTTAGTACAAAGTGTTGACGAATGTAAATAATGTTATGAATACATGTTGCAGGACTGCTGAGAGGGGGATGTGCTGAAAAGAGACCACGATAGATGATGAAAGGTGGTGGAAGGCACCTAGAATGGTGGCGTTAACTTCCACTGAAACCAATACCGTATTTGGTCTTTACTGGCCCGAAGATCAAGAGCGGCTCGCTGGCCCCAAAATGAATTACTCGCCAGGATGGTAGGTGAAGAGGCTCCTCATGAGTTAATGAGGGATGGGGGTGAACCGCCCATCTGTGGAAGCCTCAGACCTGACCACCGCAGGGAAGTTCGTGCCACACGCAACCTCGCCGAAAAAGAAAAGGCAGGAAAGAGGTGTGGAGGGGAGTCAGTCGCGACAGAGATCGCAAGAGGGGAGAAATCAGAAGGACTCTGGAAAAATTATACAAAGTGATTGATAAGTGGAGAAGAAGGAGAGTAACCTTCGTTCTCGACTTCTGACGAACATAGACTTAGTCTCACAACATCGTTGTCTAAGCTCGGGGGTGGCTAGTGGTAAATCCATTCAAAATCGCTGAGCCTACGGTTGGGTGGAAACAAGTACCCCTCTCAGCAGTTGCATCAAACCTGGTGTTTTTTCGATAAGTGTTATATCTCGTATCTTGAAATTAATATTCTGACGTGTATGATTTATGGTTTGTGCAATTATGAATGGTTTTAGTATAAGACTGTCTGTATGGTGTTTTGATAAAAAATGGTGGTTGTATGCTTATGTTGGAAAGACCACCTATGGCTTANATATATATATATATATATATATATATATATATATATATATATATATATATATATGTTTTGAACGGATTCAGTTTTCAAGTCTGTTCTCGGGAAAATTTATTCCCTTATTTGTCTCAAGTAATGCCCTGGATAGATTTCCCCACAGGGACACCCTCTTTAAATCTTACCCAAGGGTCTGCTGGAGAATTTTATGGTGGAAGTCTCAATACCCTGCACGAGAGAGAATGGTCCACTTAGACTTCGACATTTCGGTATTTATGCACCCGAGGTACCTAAGTGCGAGTTCCCTTGTATTCACAAGTCCCGAAGTCCCGACATATGAAATCCCGAAATGATAGCGTGTAGCTAAATCCCGATTTTTCGGTATTTCGGCATTCGGAATACCAAAGAGAAAATTCCCTTGTATTCACAAGTACCGAAGTCCTGACATACGAAATCCCGAAATGATAGCGTGTAGCTAAATCCCGATATTTCAGTATTTCGACATTCGGAATATCCAAGGGCGAATTCCCTTGTACTCACAAGTCCCGCAGTCCCGACACACGAAATCCCAAAATAATGGAGCTTGTTTAGAGTTGGTGTTTCGGAGTTTCAGCTCTTGGGAAAGCCAGGTGCGAGACCTCCTGTTGTCGCATATCCAGAAATCCTGAAACAGTGGAGCATGTTTAGAGTTTGGTGTTTCAGAGTCTCGGCTCCCGGGAAACCCAGGTGTGAGACCTCCTGTCGTCGCACATCTCGAAATCCCGATGGAGGAAACCTCGAAATAGCGGAGCATGCTTAGAGTTGGTGTTTCGGAGTTTCGGCTCCTGGGAAACCCAGGTGCGAGACCTCCTGTCGTCGCATATCCTGAAATCCCGATGGAGGAAATCCCAAAACAGTGGAGCATGTTTAGAGTTTGGTGTTTCAGAGTTTCGGCTCCCGAGAAACCCAGGTGCGAGACCTCCTGTCGTCGCACATCCCAAAATCCCGATGGAGGAAACCCCGAAATAGCGGAGCATGCTTAGAGTTGGTGTTTCAGAGTTTCGGCTCCTTGGAAACCCAGGTGCAAGACCTCCTGTCATCGCATATCCCGAAATCCCGATGGAGGAAATCCTAAAACAGTGGAGCATGTTTAGAGTTTGGTGTTTCAGAGTTTCAGCTCTCAGGAAATCCATGTGCGAGACCTCCTTTCGTCGCATATCCCGAAATTCCGATGGTGGAAATCCCGAAACAATGAAGTATGTTTAGAGTTGGTGTTTTAGAGTTTTAGCTCCCGGGAAACCCAGGTGCGAGACCTCCCATCGTCGCATATCCCGAAATCCCGATGGAGGAAATCCCGAAACAGTGGAGCATGTCTAGAGTTTGGTGTTTTGGAGTTTCGGCTCCCGGGAAACCCAGGTGCGAGAGCTCCTGTCATTGTACACATCGAAATCCCGATGGAGGAAACCCTGAAGGGTAGAGTACCAAACTTATTTCGGGTTGTTGTTAATCTTGATAAGCGGTTAGGTCCATTTCGGGTTTCGGCCCTTCGAAAGTCAAGAGAGCAAGGGATCGCTTGCCTCACGACTCCCCGTATCACGATAGTAGAAGTGCCTTCTCAGTAAGGACTGTGGGCATAGCCACGGTCATATGAGGGACTTTAAAAGGGAAAGGAGGGTCTACGCTAGGCTCCTTAGGATCTCGGGGAGTGTTGTCCCTCGAGAATAAGGAATGAAAGCCGAAAATTTTCTAGCCCCATGGTGGGTGTGTTACAATCCCCTCCCCCTCCTCCCACACGAACTCCCTACTTAAGCAGTCCTCTCACCTCTCTCTCCAGATGGCCAACTACGCTCTCCGTGCGTCACTCCAGGCCTTGCACCAGTGGACTCCCCAGATACGCTCGTGGATAATCATGGATACCCCGTTTTTTAACAGCCTGTGGAGGCCTTCCTCCAAAATCACCCTCCAGTTCAGAACCTGTGCTCTAAGTAAGCTCCCTCACATTTCTGAACTCCTCACTCTCCTTCCCCTTCCCCCCTCTTGCGACTATGCTCTTCTTACCCTCTACGCTTTCCTGGCACACAACACAACCATGAGCCGAAGCAACAACGAGCAGTGCACCTACCCCATCTGCGCTCTGGAGGATATGCGGGGACAATTTCATGGATTGCAGGTCGAGTGTCGAAGAACAGAGAACCAGGCGAACTCTAGGCACAAGGAACTGCAGCAAGAAAATCGACGAATTTAGGAAACCGTGGCTGCAGTCCAAAATCAAATGCAGAGATTAGAACACAGGCACAACCATGAATTAGCCATTGTGTTGTAGGAAGTAAATCAGAATACAAGGTAGCTCAACCAACGCCCTCCTCAGCATCTCGTTCACTCAGCAGGTACAGACGAGTCTTGGATCCCCTCCACCTTTCATTCAGTGGCCAACAATCAGCATGATCAAACGACCCCAGGATTTTCTGATCGCGTCTGGGACAGAGCAAACCAGCAACAAGGGGATGATGATCAAGCTAAGGAGAACGATGTGCATGATGAAGCAGGCCCCTCTCACCCTTAGCACAGGTTTTTATGAACTGTAAACACCAGTTTTTGTTGCATAGCTTCATAGCCATTTTTACATGGCAAGTCTGTAGTGCATACAACACAATGGTTATCAGACACATTGTTATAAGAATGACGATCTGTAATCTTGACAATAGAAAAAAAATAGACCCACAGTCAGCTCTTTTTTGTAATATGGCCAATTTTTGATAATATACAAATACTCGTTTCTGTTAAAAAAAAAGATTCACTCTAGACTGAGAACCATTGTAAAATACAAGCCAGTAAATTGATATAGACAACAAATTCTCAAACCAACAGTTGCAGTGGTGCAGATTAATATATTTGAAGAGCTCTGAAATGTTCAAACGTGGGTGCAACTAGGAATTTGGAAAGAATGTAATGACAACTTGTGAGGGGAAGGAAGAAGAACTGCATGTAATTTTGGTGACATCATCATACTAATCCAAAATTCCATGATCATAAAACAAGTATGGAAATGAAACAAAATTGAAAATACTAAAAACTAGAATATAATAGAGTACAATTGAATGGTACCGCCAATAAGCTAGCATAATGCCACGTTTCACAAGTTAACATACCATGGCTACTGGTGAAATTCACAGTCATGACAAAAGTTGCGGAGAGGGCTTAGAAGCCACTTACCCAATATCAAGGTGTTGTTGGCTGGCAACCATAAATGTTGACACAGAGCGACCGGGAAGATGGCAAGAACTCAGTGCTTTCTCCTTCTATAATTTGCAAATTTTGACAATAGAATTTCGAGTTCACCTTTGAAGATTTCATGCTATGCGTCGATGGAGATTTCAAGTTAGGTGTAACATATTTCAAGCTAGGTAAGGCATTGCGAACCACTTGGATCTATTAATATTGTGAATCACCATCAAATTGGGGCAAAAATTTCCAAAACCCGCGGGAAAATTCATGTAAAAACTCCAAATCGGGGGCATCCTCTATAAAAACTCCAATCAGTGGGTGAAAAAGCCATAAGGCCAATGGCCATTCCCAAATCGAGGTGAATCATGGTCCTTGGTCTTGTGAAAAATCTAAAACTGCGGGTGAAAAAACTAGAAGGCTAATGGCCATTCCCAAGTCGGGGGCATGGGCGAATGAGAGGAAATACAGGTTTACAACCTTAAACGTTGGGCAAAAACCCTAGAAGATCAATGGCTACTCCCAAAAATTGGGTGAAAGGGAGGATTGACTGCCATTTTTCCAAGGCGAAAATGAAATAATTAGTCTCCATCTAAATTGGGGCTAAATATATAATTAATATATTTTTAAAAATAAAGGGGGGCCGAATTAGGATTAATATGTTTTTGTTTTTAATATTTGAAATTCTCCCTACCAAAATTTGAAGGAGCTAAATTTCACCCCTAAAATTTTCCTTGGAGCCTATGGGTCACTTTAGGGAGTGAAATGATGAGAAATCTTGTGGGATGAAATCTAGATCTAGATCTAGAGAAAGATATGTTGGAAAAGGTAGTAAGTGACAAAATTTGATTTGTTGGAGGTACCATCAAAGAGGGCACAAGAAGAGAAAATGTAAGCTCTATTCTTCGAAGAAGAAAGAAGAAAATAAGGAGGATTCAACTACTGGGATTTCTAGTTGTGAGGGAAACATGTATCTCTCTTCGACATGTTTTTTAATCGATGTCCATGAGGAGACACAATTAATTTGTTCAGGAGATTCCTTTTATATAACTCCTCATAGGGAGTGGTTTGTGGATTATGAAGAATCACATGGAGCCAAAATATTTCTTGGAGATAATTTCAGTCATCAAATTGTTGGAAATGGCATGCGAAAGTCCAATACAAGATGGATCTGTGAAGTAGATAACCAATGTGTGGTACTTTAAGTGATCCAAATGGTTGGTGTTGATACAACCTTCTTTAAAGAAGGTTGTAGATTGGTTTAGGGGGATATGGTTTTAGCCAGGGGTGTTTGGCTTGGAACTTTGTACACGTTGGATGTAACTACTCAAGTCACGGGTAGTAGCAATGCAGTGTAAAAAAAATCACAAATTAATGACAATATCGAAGACATAGAACATCATGTTATGCCATTATTGGATGTGACATATTGGTGAAAAATAACCTACGAGAGCTATGCACTAAAAACATTGTCTGTGAAATTAATGATCTAAAGGATGCTTTTGTGTTTTGTGAGGCAAATGTGCTTGGAAAGCAGAAGAGAGTTCAATTTTCATTGAGTAACAATAAAGCTCAAGAGGTGCTTGATTCAATGTGAGTCAGTGTATTACGATATTTGTGGACCCATGGATGAGGTCTCCATTGGAGGATATCACTATTTTATCACTTGCATTGATGACTTCTCACAAAATTCATGGGTTTATTTGATGGGTTCCCTACATGAAACCTCATTTGGCATAACAACTCCGTTGCAAGTTGATCCCATGTTCAATCACACATCTTGGATACATATGATGAGGTTTTTGAACAACTCAAGATAACATTATAATAGCTCTTCCAACTGCATCTGTTAATTTGACTTCTCCTATCACACTAAAAGTGTGTCTCATGAGTTCTCATTTTCTTGGTAGTAATTAGAGGGTGCCAATTTCCCTTCTTTTTGGGGTCACAAAAGAATAAGGAACGTTGTTACGAGGATTTAATCATTCTCTAAGCTTCAATGCCAAAAAATAGCTTTAAGGTGTTGGGTTCTTTTACATCATCACTCCACATGCTTGGCCATTTTTTATTAGTCAATATTGGTTATTTTATAGTTCAAGATAGAGTGCATCTCGATACCTTTTTTTGCATGGAAAACTTCCTTAGGGAATCCCTTCAAGTGCTGCCTCACATTTCATGAATGGTGCCCAGGGTAAATGTTTTCGATGTACAACATTTATGCTTAACCCCAAGGGACCTAGGTGGATTTGACCTCGTGACCTACTTGGCCAATATGACTTTGGTATGGCAAGTCAAACAACTTGAGCTAACCCTTGAGGCATTTTGCATTTCGATCCACATGTATGGATAAGTAAAAATAACTCCACACACGTTTAGTGGAACTTTGTCGATCTCTACTTCGTCGATGTAATCGACTAAGATGGAAAAATCCACCTTGCATTTGCATTAGACACACAAATCTTTGTTCTTGTTGAGCTAACAAATGAGTAGGGTTGATGATGCGCGTCTATAGAAAAATCATGCTTCTTCAGTAGCTTGTCTGAATTAATCAATGTACCTGGACAAAAATTAAGATATTCATTCACATAGACATTGGCGCATCTATATTGAGCTATAAATGAACGCCAAATGAACTCCAAATTCCCATTAAGTTATTAGAATGTACAACAATGCGTGAACCAAACATCTAAATAACCAAATATTCACAATTTTCTCACATGGTACTTATAATATAGTTACGAGAACACACAATGTTTTGTCTTAGAACCTATTCATATTATCTATTCTGCATATATTACACAAAATCCAAAAGAGGAAGAGATAAAGAAGGAAGATGATTTGTCCTCATTATTGGTCTACACACAAAATGTTGAGTTATCCAACTACATTAACATGCCACGTTGTTTGGTTTTATGTTTGTAAAAAGAATTAGCACAAGAAGTTGTGCAACACATACCGATGTGATTAAACTTTATCCCTATATAATCAGGTTACGACACAACACATTTGTGATACAAAACATTAACATGTTTACGACAAGATGTTGTTTCCTAGTTTGATTTGTGCCAATTGGAAATGATTACAATGTGCATCTAGTCTTACAATGATTACAAGATGTTGTTTCCTGATATAAAAGAATTGTAAATGATTACAATGTGCATCTAGTATTACAATGATTACAAGATGTTGTTTCCTGATATAAAAGATGGATGTAATGAAATTGAATCGATTTCTCTGGATTACATAACTGATGAACTTAATTGATTTGCCCCCCTTCCATGATCATTGCGAAATCAAATAGGGCATTTTAAGACCATACATTAAAAGGGGTTGACTAGCGCAAGACCATTCATCCTCGCATAGTTACCATTTTAACTATATGTTTTTGCGAGAGATATTTATGACCATTTTAATTGTATGTTTGGCAATATATATATCTGCGTGTATGAATTAAATCTATTTTGCCACCTAAACCGTGTAGACTGACAAATGTCGACCTCCCAAAGAAACGAAAATATAAAATATTTTTAAATCCATAAACAAAAGTGAGGGTTCCAAATCTTTGCCCTGCATAAACCACTCAATCCATTCCAATTTCATCAGCGACGAGTTGCTCGATCAGTGATCTAATGACAGCCGATTCATGTTGCAGGGTTTACAGTGAGGTTGCAATTCTACGAGTCTAGGTTTTGAATCTCCCTGTATCTTTTTTTTGCCTTTTGCAGTTTTGTTTCCCGCATGAATTTATACTGGTTTATAGTTGCGAGGTCTCTAACGCCTGACTATGTAAATTGGATTTGCTAGATAGGTTTTTTGTCTTTGGCGGTTCAAATTCGAGGCTCTAAGGTTCCTATGACGTGCCGCTTATAAAATCGTTTCAGGGTTGGGTTAGTTTAATATTTCCACTAAAAAATTAAAATTGTCGCACAAGCTAGGAGCTGGCTATATTGCATAGGATCTTATAAAGTCTTTTACTATTACACCTATTCTTCAACATGCATCAAAACATTAAATATTTTTTTAGGATCTTTACACCTACTTGCTAAAATAAAAGAATGCAAATCAAATGCAAATCATAAGATTTTTATACAAGTATTTTTGGTCAACGTGATGCCACTTTGTTGAGAAATAAAAGAATACAAATCATAAGATTTTTATACAAGTATTTTTGGTTAACATGATGTCGCCACTTTGTTGAGGGTTTATCTAGGATAGTTTTGCTGCCCAAGTTAGTTCTTCAACATGCATCAAAACATTAAATATTTCTCTAGGATCTTTACACCTACTTGCTGAAATAAAAGAATGCAAATCATAAGATTTTTATACAAGTATTTTTGGTCAACATGATGCCACTTTGTTGAGGGTTTATCTAGGATAGTTTTGCTGTCCAAGTTAGTTCTTCAACATGCATCAAAACATTAAATATTTCTCTAGGATCTTTACACCTACTTGTTGAAATAAAAGAATGCAAATCACAAGATTTTTATACAAGTATTTTTAGTATTTTTGGTCAACATGACCTTGGAAAAACCAAACTAAACTAGTAAGAGAGTAGATGTATTATGGAGAACTCAAGCAACCAAACTAAACTAGTAAGAGAGTAGATGTATTATAGAGAACTCAAGCAAAATGTTACAATAAGGAAATGAAAACAATGGAACAAAAAGCGAAATGTTAGGAAAAACCAAACTAAACTAGTAAGAGAGTAGATGTATTATGGAGAACTCAAGCAAAATGTTACAATAAGGAAATGAAAACAATGGAACAAAAACCAAACTAGTTAGAGAGTAGATGTATTATGGAGAACTCAAGCAAATGCTACAATAAAGAAATGAAACAACGGAACCTGGAAAAACCAAACCAAACTAGTAAGAGAGTAGGATGTATTATGGATAACTCAAGCAAACAATGGAACAAAAACCAAACTAGTAAGAGAGTAGATGTATTATGGAGAACTTAAGCAAATGCTACAATAAAGAAATGAAACAATGGAACTTGGAAAAACCAATCTAAACTAGTAAGAGAGTAGATGTATTATGGAGAACTCAAGCAAATGCTACAATAAAGAAATGAAACAATGGAACCTGGAAAAACCAATCTAAAGTAAAGAGAGTAGATGTATTATGGAGAACTCAAGCAAATGAAAACAATGGAACAAAAACCAAACTAGTAAGAGAGTAGATGTATTATCGAAAACTCAAGCAAATGAAAACAATGGAACAAAATCTAAACTAGTAAGAGAGTAGATGTATTATGGAAAACTCAAGCAAATCCTACAATAAGGAAATGCAAACAATGGAACAAAAACCAAACTAGTAAGAGAGTAGATGTATTATGGATAATTCAAGCAAATGCTACAATGAAACAAAAACCAAACTAGTAAGAGAGTAGATGTATTATGGAGAACTCAAGCAAATGAAAACAATGGAACAAAAACCAAACTAGTAAGAGAGTAGATGTATTATGGAGAACTCAAGCAAATGCTACAATAAGGAAGAAATGGAACAATGAAATCTGATACAATAATAAGTTCTCCTTTTGAGTTTTTTAATCTTTGCCCCCTTTGCCTTGGTTTTTGAGTTTCAAACTTGGTTTTTGAGTTTCTTGATCCTTGCCCCCCTTTGCCTTGGTTTTTGAGTTTCAAACTTGGTTTTCGAGTTTCTTGATCCTTGCCCCCCTTTGCCTTGGTTTGTGCACCTCTGGCTTTGGTGTGCCCCTTTTCTTAGCCTTTGTGCCCTTTTCTTTGCTTTGCCTTGGCTTTTCTTAGCCTTTGTGCCCTTTTCTTTGCTTTGCCTTGCCTTTTCTTAGCCTTTGTGCCCTTTTCTTTGCTTTGCCTTGGCCTTTTCTTTGCTTTGCCTTGGTTTGTGTGCCCTTGGCTTTGGTGTGCCCCTTTCCTTAGCCTTTGTGCCCTCCTCTTTGCTTGCTTGCCTTTGCTTTGGCGTGCCCCTTTCCTTGGCCTTTTTCCCCTCCTCTTTGCTTGCTTGCCTTTGCTTTGGCGTGCCCCTTTCCTTGGCCTTTTTTCCCTCCTCTTTGCTTGCTTGCCTTTGCTTTGGTGTGCCCCTTTCCTTGGCCTTTTTTCCCTCCTCTTTGCTTGTGTGCCTTTGCTTTGGCGTGCCCCTTTCCTTGGCCCTTGTGCCCTCCTCTTTGCTTGCTTGCCTTTGTTTGCTTGATGTGCCCCCTCTTGGAGATGCCTTGTGTCCTTTGTTGAAATCTTTGAGCAAGTGCGCCCCTTCACTCTTGGTGCACCCTCCTTGCCTCAAGCTTCAACACTTGTGCCCCTTATTCTTTGTGCGCCCTTCATAAACAACGTGTCTATCCTCCAAGCCACTTGCGCCCCTACTCCATGAATTCCCTCTCACAAAGCTTAGGCAACCCTCGTGAACTAGTGTGCCCTCAATGGATAGTGCACCTCCTTTTCTCCAAACCCTCTTTTTCTCCTCTCCTCATTTCACTCTATTCTCCAAGTGAACAATTAAATGCCTCTTTGCTTTGCCTTGGCCTTTTCTTAGCCTTTGTGCCCTTTTCTTTGCTTTGCCTTGGTTTGTGTGCCCTTGGCTTTGGTGTGCCCCTTTCCTTATCCTTTGTGCCCTCCTCTTTGCTTGTTTGCCTTTGCTTTGGTGTGCCCCTTTCCTTGGCCTTTTTTCCCTCCTCTTTGCTTGCTTGCCTTTGCTTTGGCGTGCCCCTTTCCTTGGCCTTTTTTCCCTCCTCTTTGCTTGTGTGCCTTTGCTTTGGCATGCCCCTTTCCTTGGCCCTTGTGCCCTCCTCTTTGCTTGCTTGCCTTTGTTTTCTTGATGTGCCCCCTCTTGGAGATGCCTTGTGTCCTTTGTTGAAATCTTTGAGCAAGTGCACCCCTTCACTCTTGGTGCACCCTCCTTGCCTCAAGCTTCAACACTTGTGCCCCTTATTCTTTGTGCGCCCTTCATAAACAATGTGTCTATCCTCCAAGCCACTTGCGCCCCTACTCCATGAATTCCCTCTCACAAAGCTTAGGCAACCCTCGTGAACTAGTGTGCCCTCAATGGATACTACACCTCCTTTTCTCCAAACCCTCTTTTTCTCCTCTCCTCATTTCACTCTATTCTCCAAGTGAACAATTAAATGCCTCTTTTTCCCTTTTACCTCCTTTACCTCATCCTTAGCCTAACTTAGAAAACCATGGTTTTTCTAACTTAGAAAACCATCTTTTTTCTAACTTAGAAAACCAATGACCAAGATTAGAAAACCATCCTTTTTCTAACTTAGAAAAACAATGACCAAGATTAGAAAACCATTTTTTTTTAACTTAGAAAACCAATGACCAAGATTAGATCTTAGGTCAAACCTCCAATCAATGGTGGACCAAAATTAGATCTTAGGTCAAACCTCCAATCAATGGTGGAGATTAAATCTCCAAAATGACTTAAGTTTCCTAAGTCTCCTAATGGTGTAGATTAAATCTCGACAAAATGACTTAAGTCTCCTAAGTCACTTCACTTAATCAATGGTGGAAGATTAAATCTCCAAAATGACTTAAGTATTAAATTAAATCACCAAGATGACTTAAAGTGGCTTAGTCTCCAAAATGGTATCCTAAGACACTTGACTTAATCGATGGTGAAGATTAAATCTCCAAAATGACTTAAGTATCTTGGTGAAAGATTAAATCTCCAAAATGACTTAAGTATTCTAAGTCACTTGACTTAATCAATGGTGACAAATTAAATCTCCAAAATGACTTAAGTAGTGAAGATTAAATCTCCAAAATGACTTAAGTAGTATCTTGGTGAAAAATTAAATCTCCAAAATAACTTAAGTATCCCAAGTCGTAGTATCTTGGTGAAAAATTAAATCTCCAAAATAACTTAAGTATCCCAAGTCACTTGACTTAATCAATGGTGAAAGATTAAATCTCCAAAATGACTTAAGTAGTATCTTGGTGAAAGATTAAATCTCCAAAATGACTTAAGTAGTATATTGGTGAAAGATTAAATCTCCAAAATGACTTAAGTATCCCAAGTCACTTGACTTAATCAATGGTGAAAGATTAAATCTCCAAAATAACTTAAGTATCCTAAGTAACTTAATAAATCAATGGTGAAAGATTAAATCTCCAAAATGACTTAAGTAGTATCTTGGTGAAATATTAAATCTCCAAAATGACTTAAGTATCCCAAGTCACTTGACTTAATCAATGGTGAAAGATTAAATCTCCAAAATAACTTAAGTATCCTAAGTAACTTAATAAATTTAATAAATCAATGGTGAAAGATTAAATCTCCAATATGACTTAAGTATCCTAAGTAACTTAATCAATCAAAATGTGAAAGATTAAATCTCCAAAATGTCCAAAATGACTTAAGTGGTTGAAAGATTAAATCTCCAAAATGTCCAAAATGACTTAAGTAATATCACTTAAGTGAAATAAAATCTCTTAACTTTATAACATTGTAATACCCCTTTGACTTAAGTGAAATAAAATCTCTTTAAATTTATAACATTGTAATACCACTTAAGTGAAATAAAATCTCTTTAATTTTATAACATTGTAATATCACTTAACTTTATAACATTGTAATACCCCTTTGACTTAAGTGAAATAAAATCTCTTTAACTTTACAACTTTGTAATAAACTTTATAACACTTAACTTTATAACATTGTAATACCCCTTTGACTTAAGTGAAATAAAATCTCTTTAACTTTATAACATTGTAATACCCCTTTGACTTAAGTGAAATAAAATCTCTTTAACTTTATAACATTGTAATAAACTTTATAACAAGTCAAATAAAATCTCTTTAACTTTATAACATTGTAATAAACTTTATAACATTGTAATACCCCTTGGACTTAAGTGAAATAAAATCTTTTTAACTTTATAACATTGTAATACCCATTTTGACTTAAGTGAAATAAAATCTCTTTGACTTTATAACATTGTAATACCCATGTTTGACTTAACTGAAATAAAATCTCTTTGACTTTATAACATTGCAATACCCATGTTTTCCCTTCTGAATATTAAATGATTTATAACATATATGTTATATGTGTTATACATGTTATATGTAATACATATAACATAAGTGAAATAAAATTTCTTTGACCTTATAACATTGTAATACCCATGTTTTTCTTTTTGAATATTAAATCTCCAAAATGACTTTTTCAAAAAGAAAATTCGCTAAAAAATTATATTAGATAATAATTTTTTTTTTTACATCTTCAATATGATCTTATCCATAGCACATGCTAATAGGTCCAAAATGTCCATTTTAAACAAAATAAGTCATATCACATTCAAGTTCCAATACACACCCCTCAACCTAGATATTACATCTAAGATTGTTCATAAAAACCTATCACTGGGAGCAAAAAACAAAATGTAGACTAAACACTTCATATGTTCAAGTGATACTAAGTCACCAGACTAACACTCTGATCAGAAACTCTAAAAAGAGGCACATGTCAAATTAGAAAAGTTCCATATAAAATGGAGGACCAACCATCCTTCCATTCCATATATAATATGTTAATCTTCCTGTAGGTTCCAACAACGCCTATTTTGATAATCGATCAACCACCTTGTCGAAATCCCTGTGGATATGATGATAACAAATGTCCTGAAAGGATGCAACCAGATCCAAAGTCCTACTCTTCCAACCTTCAATTGCAGTGGATTGAAGATTACCCTTATGCTTTAGCCCCTCAATGATCACCTTGGAATCTCCCATCAATTGCAGATTTGGTAAATTAAGGTATTTTGCTAGAGTAAGAGTGGCCCATGCAGCCAGGAGCTTGACTTTCGTATTTGTTCCACCCCCACAATTGACAAACCACCTATACTCAGTGGAGTCTTTACAAAATATGACACCCCCTGCTCCACTGTTTTGTCCCCCCGTTATTGCTGCTCCATCAAAATAAGCATAGGTGCAATCCTTATATAGTGCAATCGGCCTCTGTTTGATGTTCTGAACTTTTTGAATAACGGGGAGAGTAAAGGGTGACCCGAGAGTTTTATAAACAACATCCCAAGACAATGGAGCTTTCTCCTCAAAGATTGCTTTGTTTCTTTCATTCCATAAATTCCAACAAGTGTAAGCTTCCAGACTATTTGACACTGCCTTATTTCTTGTCCAGGAATCAAGACATTCTAAAAGCATACTCGCATCCCAAGTATTTTTAATATGTAGCCTATTAGAAATCCTAGAGAAAACCGTTTTTGTAAAAGAGCAGTGTACAAAGAGATGATCTATATCTTAAGAATCATTCTTACAAAGTATGTAGAAACCTGGACCCTCCCAACCTTTTTTCTTCAAGACCTCCCAGGTAAGGATTCGGTTACTGGCAACCAACCATAAAAATATTTTGATATTCAACTGAAGCTTCCACTTCCAAATGTTAACTTTCCAACCATGCCATATCAGGAGCTGCTGTGTAGAGATAATGGTTGCGTAAATGTTTTTAACAGATAGATTCCTGGAAGAATCGCCTCCTGTCCAAAGTAAGGTATCCTTTTTGTTATCAAGAGTAATCCCGACCAATTTTAGTTCGTTTATGTACTTTTACCATTCTAAATCTTGTTCCCCTGTGATTTCCAATTTTTCGCTGCTCATCCATAATTCAGAATGTGTAATTGGATCACATCCATCAGAGGCGTGTGAAAGCACTGCAATTCTCCTTTGATTTAAGCAGGATAGAGTCTCAGCGCTCAGGAGTGAGTTATCATCAATGCCCATTATTCAGTCTCTACCAATAGAGATGAGGTGTCCAGATCCTGGTCGCCAAGCAAGCCAATGAGTAATTAAGTGCACAAAATGGGTCAAACTCAACCAAATCCTGGAAGCCGATTTGATCTTTTGTGAGGCAAGTCTGAACCAATTTATAACAATGATGTTTGAAAAGTATTTGTCCATTACAACTCTATGCCAGATGCCACCCTGCGTTATAACCCTCCAAAGAGTATTTGCATTCAACGCCAAATTGAAATGTGCAAGATTGTGAAGTCCCCAACCTCCATTTTTCTTTGGTCTGGACAATGTCTCCCATTTGCACAGATGATAATGCTTCGAATCAAATTGCCCGCTCCAAAGAAAGTGAAACATCAACTTCCTGATCTTATTTAAAATAGATCGAGGAATATACTCCATTGACATCCAATAGACAGGTTGTCCCTCCAACACTGATTTGATAAGTATGTATCTGCCTCCTATCGAGAGCCATCTGTAGCACCATAAGTTAATTTTCTTAGCAATTTTTGACACCAGCCAATCCTAGTCATTTGCCTTCTGTGTCCCTGTTTTTAGATGATAGCCCAAATAATTGAAACCAGTGGCCAGATCACTGAAGGTGTAAGGGAGAATTTTTTTGAAAGATGCTAAATCATACTCTGTGAGCCCTTCAAAGTGGACTGTATTCTTCATATGATTAACCGTCAGTCCCGAAGCATTAACAAATAAATTTATGATATTGATAATTTCTTTCCACTCAATTAAACAAGCCTTTGACATGATAAGAACGTCATCCACAAACAAAAGATGTAGAATTATTAATAATCTGGAAACTTTTATACCTGTGAACCTGTCTTCACTGATACTAGATTTTAGTAATAAACTAAGGTCCTCCATCACCAAAATAAAAAGTAGTGGTGATAATGGACAGCCTTGGCGTAACCCTCTACCGCTTTTGAAAAATTATGTGGCCTCACCATTTAATAAGACTGCAAAGGAAGAAGATGTGACACACGACATAATCCAGTTTGTCATTTGTATACCAAAACCCCCTTTCAATAGGATCAGTCTTAGAAGTGCCCAATCAATACAATCATACGTTTTCCTTAAATCCAACTTTAGTACAAGCGCTTTAACTTTTTTTCTTTTTGATGCTATGTCGGCTTTCATGTGTCATGCCGATCGCATCTTGAATTCTCCTTCCTTTTAAGAACCCCAACTGTTCTTCAGAGAGAGATCTAGATAGAAAGGGTTTTATCCGATTTGCTATGATTTTTGAAATCACCTTATAACAAAGATTACACAGTGATATCGGGCGAAAGTACTCAAAGGTGAACGACTTGTTTGACTTCAGAATCAGAGTAAAAAATGTTGAATTTAAGCTTCTAATGATAGTTCCTAACCTTCTTGATTCTTCCACCATCTCGAGCAGATCATCCCCGACTAAATCAAAGAAGAAGGTTAAAAATTCAACTGTCCAGCCATCCGACCTTGGACTCTTATCCTTTTTGAAACAGAATAGGACATCTTTCAGCTCCTCCAAAGTAACAAAATTATACAAGATACCAGACTCATCTTCATTTACAATCCGAGGAAAAAGTTCAGTAATTTTTAATTGATCACTGGTATTCGATGATTGATGCACCTTGTAGAAATTTTTAAAATGTTGAGATGCTGCTTCCTTTATGGCATTTTGATCTGTAATCTTAACTGTGGTAGCATCCAAAATCTTCCAAACATGTTTCTATGCCCTATTGTGTGTAGCACACTTGTGAAATTTTTTTGTATTGCTATCTCCGCTAGCCATCTAGATAGCTCTGCTTCACAACCTACACTGTTCTTCAATTCCTTTAAGAATGCTGTTTCTTTCTGATTCCATCTGCCGGAGAGATAATTCCAATTCAATATTTGATGGACCAGTCGCCAAGTGGGAAATCAAATCTTTAATGTCTGATTCAAGAGTCACCAACTTTTCTTTATTTTTGACAATTTTCTCTTTTATCAGAAGTTTTATTTTTTACTTTAAAATTTGTAGTTTCCAAACTATCCTTCGTTGATTGCTCGATTTTGACTGGAACACCGGGTCTTTCCAAGTTTTGTAAACTAAGTCCACAAAATCTCGATCTTTCAGCCACTATGCATTTAGTTTAAAAGGATAGGATTTATAGAGAGGAGGTAGATCGAGCTGAAAAAATATTGGCGCATGATCTTATATAAATGAAAGCTCGACCCAAGATCTGTAATGACTGACATCTGATAATAAATCTTCAGAAGCTAAAACTCTATCTAACCTCCTTGCAATCACATCCTGTCCACTGCATCCATTCCACCAGGTAGGGATCATCTTTGCCAGTTTGATATCAATCAGGTTGTTGGATGAGAATAGGTCTCTGTAATATAACTCAGTAATCCCTGGCCTGTATGATCCTCCCCAAACCTCATCCGGGGAAAGGACAATGTTTAGGTCTCCAACAATGATTAAATTATTGATAGTTAAAATGTCGCTTTCTTCAATTGATTTCCAGAACTGCACCTGATCGGAACACGGTCCATACATATTAAGTAAAGCTAAATGCCTGTCGTTTTTTGTACACCTGCCTGTTAACAAAATACCACCAACTATGAGAAAAGGGACTAAATAAAAAATATTTGGGTCCCAAGAGACTAACAGTCCCTTGGAACTTCCCACGGAGTTAATTGCACACGAAACCCAGGAAGGTCGTAAACAGTTCATGAAATCCCTAGCTTTTTGAGCATCTACCATCGTTTCTTGTAGAAATACAATTTCGGGACGAGTATTTTCCAATAGTCTACGGAGTGAGGCCGATTTGAGGGTGCCTCCAACCCCTCTGATGTTTAAGGACATTAATAACATTATTTAGTCCTTGCTAGGGCTTTACATGCTCTAAGAGCCCCACTGTCGGTGGAGGAAGAAATCGAAACATCAGTTTGAGAAAGCTTTTGTGCCTGTTTTTTCCGTGTACTACGGGTCTTAATAGGTGAGAGTTCAATACCAATGCCTCGGGACCAGGCAAATTCTTTCCCCGACACTCCTGATTGCTCCTTTGATGTGGAGGCCTCCAAATCTCCCTCGCAGTTATGAATGGCCTTCCCCAAATAAGTAGGAAAGTTAACCAAAGTAGAGTTATCCCTAATATATGGAATCAAAGAGTCTAGGACAACAACGAGAGAAGAATCACCATCCTTAGAGTCTCTAAATCTAGGCTCAATCACAGAGTCTATTAAAGGAGGAATGGAAGATGGCGACAGAGGGAAAGGTTCAGGTTGGCAAGGTAAAGACTGTGATAACCGAGAAGGGGTTGCTAAAGAAGTAGTAGGTAAATTAGACAAACCAAGCCCCGACCCGGAAGGTGCAATATCCCTAGAACCAGATAAAATAGATGTCATCACAGCGGGAAAAGTATCAAGATAGCCCTTATTATCCCGACCTTTAATAAAATTAGTGGAAGCTTGGAGCCAACTAGATTTTTCCAGTGCTTCTCTTTCCCAAAGTGACTGTGACATAAAAAAATATGGACAATAGTTTTTTAATTTACCTGTGAGAGTGTTTGACTCTTCATACATATGAACTGGCTCAGGTCCATAGTAAATTGGGTCGCTTCCTAAGGAATCCTCATCAAAAACATAATCCGGTGGGTCCTCTTGTAAGATATCTTCTTCCGACTTCTCTTCATTTGACTTTTTGTTGCAATCCCGATGAAGATGTCCGATACCTCTGCACCAGCTGCATCGAAATGGGATACCCACATAGTCCAACCGCTGGTTTATAAAACGACCACGCCATTCAATGTCAATAGCCTCTGGAAGTCCACCATGCACATCTATTTCAACTAATATCTTCTCCATCTTCCTGACAGAATTTTCTAAGGTTGAAGGATACAGCGTGATAAAATGTCCCAGCGCATTCCCATTCGCTCTTAATGCTCCTTCATTCCACAAATGAAGCGGCAAGCCCGACAGGAGGACCCACAAGTGCCAGAACTGGAAGTGTTCCTTCCTCGGGTCGAAAACCACTCTCCACCTTTTTAGCATAATGCTACCTCCCCCGTTAACCCATAAGGTTTTTAATAAAATATCTGCATCTTCTGGAGTTTTAACAATAAATCCCATCCAACCTTTCGTAAGTCACAGGAGTTCAGGAGCATATCCGA
The DNA here is from genome assembly GCA_009831015.1 of Picea engelmannii. NCBI lineage: Eukaryota > Viridiplantae > Streptophyta > Pinopsida > Pinales > Pinaceae > Picea > Picea engelmannii. The sequence continues at coordinate 478,379 of ML785454.1, forward strand.
GGACCGGGACCCATTTTTTTGTAATCCAATCGGACATAGGACAATCTGCAAGGTATGAATATTATTAGAAAAACAGGATCGCGGAGCAATAAACCAAAACAAATGCGGAAATGAAACACAAAAGATACACAATACAATAGAGACACAAATATACGTGGTTCACCTAGTGTGGGCTACATCCACCAAGGAAATTGCCAGGTCCTTCCTTTATTATTATCCAACAAATGAAGGGATACAACCTACAACAAACCCGTTGTAACTTCCTCTTTTTTCTCTCACAGTCTCCTATATTAGAATACAATATTTGCCATAATGCATAGCCGCAATACATTTCCCTCATAACAGAGGGTTGCCTTCTAGGGCAAAAAACCCTAACATAATTTCTACCATTAGATCTGCGACCTTATAATGAACAATACAGATTTACAATGAAATTACAATATACATTTACAAGGCAATTTTTCCTTCGGGGGATTCACCCCCAAATTTCCTCAAGGCCCACATCTATGCCCAAAACCATCCTCCTATTCCTCTTATTCGGCTTCCACACATTTTTCCGGACATCAGACTGTGAAGTGGGATTATAAGAGTTTCTGAATCTCGTCGATGAAACACCACCTTTTAACCCTTGCTTGTTAGCAGAAACATGCTTTTTCTCCCACAGAGGAAGCTTAGTACCTGCTTCAGCCGAGAGACTAGTGACTGGAAAATGGCCTGTAGCAGTCGAATGTTTCAATATAACACCAGGAATGTGGTTCTGAGGAGGGTCTGAAAGGTCTGATGCTAGATGGGGGTTAAGTGAAGTATGTGTTAACTCATCACGTGACTTCCCCAGTGAATCGGCCTTGGTGAAAAGACCATCCTAAAGCCAACTTTTCTCGTCATCCACACTCATTAGTGCTCTGACGTCTCCATTTAAGTCAGCATCAGATGTGGGATCCATATGCTAACACCTGTAAACCAGTTAAGAGTATAGTCTAGTACTTAAAAAACCATAGAACGAGATGCCAATGTTGTCAGGATCTTCATTAACACATGTAATAAATATCATTAATCAACATAGAGTGTTATAAGTATTAAACTTCACCACTATAGAAGAGACAAATCCCAAGTCTCATTGACAAGACTCGGTTCCATTTCCCAAAATAGAAAACCCCAACTGTCGCTAAAAATGGAGAATCGAGTCAAGTATTAAGTTAGTGATTCCAAAATAATAGTTAGTAAAACGCCGATGGCGGAAAAAAACGTTGTGGAAGTCATACTCCCACAAGGGAGACCTCTAAGAAAGCAGAGATAAACTTAGATACCCTACAAAACTCCCTAAAAAGACTCTGACCGAGAATATGAGGAAGTATAAACAACTAAGAAGGTTCCTATATCTCTCCAAGGGAGGATCTCCATCCTTTTGGTTGCTCTATTCGCCATTGCAGGTGTCCCTAAGCTTTCCTGCCCAAAAAATTTTGAATCAGACCTCCCAAATGACTTAAATATCCTAACTTGACTTAAGTGAAATAAAATCTCTTTGACTTTATAACATTGTAATACCCATGTTGACTTTTTGAATATTAAAAATAAAATCTCTTTGACTTTATAACATTGTAATACCCATGTTTTCCCTTTTGAATATTAAATGACTTAAGTGAAATAAAATTTGAATATTAAAAATAAAATCTCTTTGACTTTATAACATTGTAATACCCATGTTTTCCCTTTTGAATATTAAATGACTTAAGTGAAATAAAATCTCTTTGACTTTATATCATTGTAATACCCATGATTTTCCTTTTGAATATTAAATCTCCAAAATGACTTAAATATCCTAAATCACTTCACTTAAGTGAAATAAAAAAATCTCTTTGACTTTATAACATTGTAATACCCCATGTTTTCCCTTTTGAATATTAAATCTCCATTAAATCTCCAAAATGACTTAAACATCCTAAATCACTTCACTTAAGTGATAAAATTTCTTTGACTTTATAACATTGTAATACCCTTGTTTTTAAATCTCCAAAATGACTTAATTATCCTAAATCACTTCACTTAAGTGATAAAATCTCTTTGACTTTAGAACATTGTAATACCCATGTTCTCCAGACTTAAATATCCTAAATCACTTGGCTTAAGTGAAAAAAAATCTCTTTGACTTAAATATCCTAAATCATTTATGTGAAATAAAATCTCTTTAACTTTATAATATTGTAATACCCTTGTTTTCTTGATTTAAATATCCTAAATCACTTGACTTAAGTGAAATAAAATCTCTTTGACTTTATAACATTGTAATACCCCTGTTTTCCCTAACTTGTAAATATAATTGTATTTCCCGACTTAAATATCCTAAATCACTTTTCACATATAATATATGTGAGCTAGCTTACATATATTATATGTGACTTAAGTGAAATAAAATCTCTTTGACTTTATTACATTGTAATACCCCTGTTTTCCTTAGCTTGTAAATATAATTGTATTTTGCTAAAAGACTATGGACAACTTGTAAATATAATTGTATTTTGCTAAAAGACTATGGACATACTAGTTATTTGTGGATTTTGGAAATGATGAACTTTTACTATAGAAGGTAATGTAAATATTTATGTTATTAAATAAAATGGAAATTGTTTGCTAAAAGACTATGGATAGACTATAATTATGTGTGGATTTTGGAAATGATGAACTTTTGCTATAGAAGGTGATCCAAATATTTATTTTATTAAATAAAATGGAAATTGTTGCACAACTGCAGAAGGTGTTGCCAGTGTAGATCATGATGCATGAGAGGGAATAGTTAGGGGAACTAGTAATGGTTGAGATGACCCACGAGTACTCAGTTGAATTTAAATAGCTGAGACCCATAACAGTCCTCTGTCCCAGAGACTTTAATTACGATTCAAGCTGGTAGTTGGGAAGTCTTCCTCAATAGTCAATGACAAGATGGGAATAACACCCGATTAGGAAACTTCTTGATCTGATCCATGAATTAAGAAATGGACCCACAAAATCTTGTTGTAGAAGGAAAGAAAAGAAAGGAAAATTGTGGACAGAGAATGCACACGAATGGGTCTGGTGACCATTTCTGAAGAGGTAGAGCATGTGAGGCTCTTTGGTTCTGAAGACTATGGACAACCTGTAAATATAATTGTATTTTGCTAAAAGACTATAGACATACTAGTTATGTGTGGATTTTGGAAATGATGAACTTTTGTAATGTAAATATTTATGTTATTAAATAAAACGGAAATTGTTGCACAACTGCATAAGGTGTTGCCAATGTAGATCATGATGCATGAGAGGGAATAGTTAGGGGAACTAGTAATGGTTGAGATGACCCCTGTCGAGCTAGTACTCCGTTGGATTTAAATTTTCGAGACCCAGAACAATCCTCCATCCCAGATAATTTAATTACCAGTCAAGTTGGTAGTTAGGAAGTCTTCCTCAATAGTCAATGAGGAGATGGGCAGAGTACCCCATTTGGAAACTTCTTGATCTGACCCACGAATTAGGAAATGGACCCACAAAATCTTGTTGTAGAAGGCAAGAAAATAAATGAAAATTGTGGGCAAAGAATGCACACGAATGGGTCTGGTGACCATTTCTGAAGAGGTAGAGCATGTGAGGCTCTCTAGTTTTGAAGAGAATTGAGAAAACAAACTTTTCTGCATATATGAATTATTGGGTAATGTTTTCTAATCAAGTTGAGAAATGGAGTTGCAGAGAATTTGAGTGATTGAGAGAGCAATCACAACATAGTCCCTTGCTTGGTGGATAGAAAATTGGACTGTCAGGTTCCTATGGGAGAAGGAGAGTACCCTTCATCCCTTGTTCTTGTTGAGCAAAACGACCTTTATCTCTCATAGCATCATGATCTAGCTAGGGGGTGACTAGTTGAGGAATATACAAGAGCATCTGTGCCTATGGTTGGGTGGAAAAGGGAACACCCTTCAACAGTTGTCAACTAATTTCAAGTTTCAGATAAGTATTTTTTTGAGTTTTGTATTTTTTTGACTGATTTATTTTATAATATGGATTTCAAGTGCTAGATGATTGTTGAAACTATTATCTTTTTTAAATAATGAAATTTGTGGCTCTGATTGCTTGATTGGTTGGGAAATATGAAATAAAGTTTCGGAAATCATATTCTGTCATTGGTTTTCTTCCTACCCCTGTCTAGAAAAAGAAAGTTGTTCATAATGGGTTCTAAATCAAATTTGGAGTAGAATGCTAACTGATCATCTATATTAGACTATATGAACTATATCAAATTCTAGTTAACTCAAGCCACCATAGTCACCCCAAATCAACTTGGAATTATGAAAGTGCAAATTTATGTTAGAAACTTGAAGGCTGGACATAGGACTTTGTCCTCTCTGTTGGTTTGGAAAATCTACCAGACTTAGAACTTGAAGGAAGATTAGTCCCTGTTTTGAGTAAGCCACATATTATAAAAGAGACAAAGTATTTTTACAAACAAACCAAAGAAATGGAAAATGCAATTTAAGTTTCTAAATTTGAAATGAAAATGACATTTAGAAATTGACATATAGTGGAAAACTAAATATTTCCTTTGAATTTGGTAAGAAACCAATTTTATTTGGATTTACATAGTAAAATTGATTTCCAAATTTAAGTTTCTAAATTTGAAATGAAAATGACATTTATAAATTGACATATAGTGGACAACTAAATATTTCCTTTGAATTTGGTAAGAAACCAATTTTATTTGGATTTACATAGTAAAATTGATTTCCAAAGGGAAAGAGTTGGGAATAATAGTTAATCCCTAAAAATTAGTAAATAAATTCTTGTAATTAGGGAATTGGTAAATTTTGGTAAACACAAAGTTTTACCATACCAGGACAAAACATGTAAATACTATGGAAAACAAATAAATAACATAAATTTATAAATGAAAATGTACAAATTCTATGTTTTTTTTTTTTTGTTAAAGTTGAGCAAATGGTAAATTTTAGTAAATATTGCTAAAATCCTAATTTACCATCTAAATACTCTAATATTTGAATCATAAGGTTGTAAACTATTGTATTTATAAACTAGAAATTATTTGCAAAGTAAAATACATACCTTGCACAAGTAGTTCAGATTTCTTGAAGAAATTTTATTAATGAAGCATTTTCATTTATCAATGTTCAAATGCCTTCATAAGTAAAAGCAAGTGGGGTAAAATCTTAATAGAATGATGTTCCCATGCACCCAAGCCAAGCAATCCCGTGAATATCAAAGTTCAGGTCTGTGAGCCAGCTGGGTGGTTCTATCAAGGGTTGACGAAAGGTTGTGTTGTAGGTAAACACTTAAGTGATCTTGTAGGCTAAAAGTTGATAGCAATGTGAAAAGTTCCAATCCAAGCCAAGCAAGCCTTTCAAAAGTCAAGGGTCCAACAATGTGGAATCAATAAAAGAGGGCAGTTAAAACGCTTAACAGATCCAAGATTGACTGGAGTTTATAAATCCTCTTATTTTCTCATAGCACAAATATGTTTATACATATATATTTATTTTTATTAGAATTTCCATTCCATTGGAGCACATAGAATGGAGAAAGTGTGGTGACCAATGGAGTTTTGAATCATACAATATTAAATATTAAATCATGCTTGTTTATAATTGGCCTTCAGGGTAAGGAGAGAAGGGTGGGCGTTCAGAGTCCGATAGCTTGGGAATATGAGGTCCCACATATACTTTATAATATTAAATGTTACATTCTCATGATTGGGCATTGGAGTGATGAGGGGAGCACACCCATTCCAAGAGAGAAGTCCATTCGGAGTTGACCATTCAGAGGTTGAGACGATAGTGTTAATTGGGTCCTACATATATGTATTTTATAACATTAAAATATTCCCTTTTGTGATTGGTTGTCGGAAGAACAGGAGGTGTGTACGAGTTTCAAGATCGAAGTTTACTCAGAGTTGACCATTCAAAGTGGATGGAAGCGGGTGTTTAAACGAAGTCCGAAGCCATCAAAGTGATGGCATGGGGGTTAAACGCACACATTTCAAGCCCAAGTTGAAATAATATTTGATGCTCATAATAAATTAACACACGATTCCAAAAGTCGTAGGCTAAACATTATACAAAATGATGATTTTTCCGGGGACATTTGCCCGAAATCCGGCGAGAAATTGTTAGATTCGTATATTTGAGTGATTATTTCTATATAATCCGAGTGCCCCAGGGGTTTTTCAACATGCTGAATCCATTTCTGCGTTCAAAAATGGATTTTGAACAACAAAAAATAATGATTCATGTAAATATATATCGTTGGATTCCGGCGAAAAAAGCCATTTCGTAGAACAGCTAGACAACGCCATTCCAAAACCCTTTTGTTTAAGTTGACTGTTTTCGGAATTGACCCCGGGGGTTTTGGAATACAATCTCTGAAGAATATAGAGTATGAATTCAAAGAGTTCCAGGTACTTTAGCCAAATGTATAAGGTTGTAAAACTTTAATTTTGCACGTGAAGGAGGATGGGATTAATTGGGACAATATATGTAATTATTAAATATGTTATAATTCATTTCTTTTCTTTTCTCANTATATATATATATATATATATATATATATATATATATATAAATTAAATTATGTGAAATTTGGTATGGAGTTGCATGCGGGGGCAGTGAATTATATACATTAATTGAGGTTAATCAACTTAAGTATATTATGGCCTAATTAACCTTATCATGTTAGCAGTGAATTATATACATTAATCAAGATTATAAGCTTAAGTATATTACAACCTAATTAATTATATTAGAACATAATATAAATTATGTTACAATATAATTAATTAGCTTATAAGGCAATCATTACAATAATGGTACTTAAGTGAATTATTAGGCAAAGTAAAAATGTGTGTACGAGAGTAATTAGTTTGTGGAGAATAATTATTTCTAATGAGGTTTAAGTAATTAAATACCAAAGAGTGGAATTTTAAGAAATATTAATTAAGTATTTTAATTGGTTTATAGGAGAGGGACAAATGTCATTCTCTAGTCGAGTGAGCCTATGCACCTTATGGTGACATGGAAAGTCATAATGGGTCCATGTGCTGAGTGGATACCGAGCCACATGTCACATCAAGAGACAAAGTATTGATGCCATGGATGACACAAATTGCCAGTATTGAAGATTTTTTAGGTCTTATGGGTTGCTCAGTAGTCCTATCATTTGACCTCTAGTTGGGCACTATGTTTAGGTACTTTCAAATTGTTTTTCTCATTGTTTTAGGATAGCCCTTTCACTATTCAAAACAACCCATTGAATCTGAACTTTACCCTCTCAAAATATACCCACAAATCTTTGGTTTGATGCTCTTTGATGCCTCTTGTTATAAGGTTTCATTATGGATGGTTTTGCTGTCCAAGTTAGCCTTCTTTAACACGCATTAAACATCAAACACACACATAGGATCTTTAACAACCTACAACTGAAAATATTAGGAAAATATAACAAACAAACACATATAGTTTTTGGTCAACATGACCTTGGAAAAATCCCATGGGGAAAACCAATAAGAGAGCTATGATATATATATGGATATCTCAAAGTAAGAGCTACTACAAAGAAATACAACTAAAGAACCTGATACAATAGCAACTCCTCTCAATATGTTTTAGAGTTCTTAACTTATTTGTGCCTTCTAGCCTTAGAAGAGTGCACCCTTTTCCTTGGTGCGCCTCTTCCACTTGCCTTGCCTTGCCTTTTCCCTCACTTTCCCACTTGTAGATAGCTCAAAATGAGTAGTAGTGCCCTCTCTCCCTTTGCTTGTGTGCACTTAGCTTCAAGTGCGCCCCTCCTCACAAAGTTTGCATCCCTACTCCTCTCTTGAGCGCCTCCTCCTAGAAATGTGCCCCTAGCTTGGTATTTTCCCACTTTAACACAAATGTCCCTCCATCACTCAAGATAGTTCCTCTAAGATCCTTGGCGCCATTAACATCTCACCAATGCACCCCCCTACAAGCCTTGTGCCTCCCTTCATGTGACATCCCCAAAAATAAAGTATTTTTTGAAATTTAAATTTGTTGAAAAATTAGTTTGTTTTTAGTAAATTCGAATTTGAAATTTTTTTGCCATTTATGGCAATTTCGAATTTTGAATTTAATAATTGTAATTAATTATTATGACTGTTGGGCAGAGATCTGATTTGACCCAACCAACTATTTGACTATGACAATTGTATGAAAACATAATATTTTATTGATTGCAGGAGGACAAATGCAACAACCATGTTAAAATCAGCTGACCATGATTCCATGAGTGGGGAACATGTTGGAACTACCTCTGGGATGATTGTTACAAGTGGAAAATCAGAGATTTGACCATTAGCAACCCCTAAAAATCAGGGATTTAGAAAGCTGTGAAAATTGCCAAGGGAGGGAAAAAGACCTGGGCAAAAAGATTTTTATTGATAAATAACATATGTGAGGAGGCAGGACGCTGCCAAGTATGCTGGGAAAGAGACTATTGATTTTTTTTTTCTTGTTGTTATGAACCCTACGGAGTGAGTGTGAGGCAAGAGGAATCTGCTGGAATTGAAGGAAATTTCTGAGGAGGAGTTTTCCAAGTTCGCCCTCATGGGTTCATGGTCAGGCTAGGGGTTGAATTGGTGTAACACCCTGTTTCCCCTAGATTGTAAATATAACTGAACTGGCCAAGGATTATGGAAAAACGCATAAGTATGAATATGTGATGTAAATGGACCTGTAGAAAGAGGTCAATAAATGTAAATGACAGTTTGAATTTATTGCAGAACTGCTGAGAGGGGATGTGCGGAAAAGAGAACACGATGGTGGTGGAGGGCACCTTGAAAAAGGGGCGTTAACTTCCACCAAGAATAATATACCGTGTTTGGACTCCACTGTCCCGGGGAACCAACAGCGACTCACTAGCCCTGAAATTAATGCCTTGCAGGCCGGAAGGTTGATGGCTTGATGAGGGATGGGGAGGTGGACTGCCTATCCGTAGAGCCATCATGACTGACCGACGCAAAGGAAATCGTGCCACACGCGACCTCGCGAGAGGATAAGGCGTATGACTGAAATGATTGAAGAGGGTGGACGCGAGGGGAACTCGGCAGTTCTATGCAGAGGGAGTGATCGCAGAGAGGAGGGGATTTGGCAGCCTTCGCTCCTGGACACCGGCGGACAGAGAGACGCAGGTCTCAGGAAATTGTGGTCTCAGCTCGGGGGTGGCTAGTGGTACATCCTTTTGGAGTCGCTACGCCTACGGTTGGGTGGAAACGAGCACCCCTCTCAGCAGTTGTCTCCATTGCTGAAGTATTTCTGATAAGTGTTTTGCTCATATTGCATTTGAAATTTACATGCTGTCACATATGTTCATGGACTTGTGGAATGATAAATGTTTCCTGTGAAAGAATTGTCTGTACAATAATTGTTAATATGGAGTAGATGTTAACTCTTAGAACCATGAATTTGTCAATGATTTCAGCGTGAGAATGTTCGCGTAGTGCTTGATAGGAATGAGTTGGAATTTTCTTAACACCGAGGAAACTGTGCTCGGTTTACGTTGACAAATGGAGATAATCATGCCCAGCCGTCCTTGGGAAGTCATCTTCCTTTACCTGCTTTCGGGAATACCCCGGTAGGGATCTACTCACCGAGACTTCCTCCTTAAAAAGGTTCACTAAGAAATCCGAACAAGAACTCGAACGTACATGCCTTATTAATCCTGCGCGTGGAGGAACGACTCTATTAAGGTTCCAAGGTAGTAGGGTTGTGAGGAGTGACAAATCGATGGATGAGATCTCGTCGGGTGAACCATAGTCATTCACGACCCTTAGATTGATGAAAGTAATGCAGGCGTTATATACCTCACCCCTTTTCCCTCTATCATCGTGAGCAATGAGAGATTGGGGTCGTAAACCCAAGACCCAAAGAAACGAATCTGGACCGTTAGATCTTGGTCCAAATTACCTGTCAGCCGTTGGATCTGGGGAAACTGCGTAGGGGTTAAGCGCAGGGGTAGATGCGCGAGGAAGTGATTTGAGCCATTAGATCTGGAGTAGAAATGCCATAAACCGTCGGATCGGGATATCTGCCATCGGTAAATTGGCATTCCCGTGGACAAGTGCTCGGGGAAATCCAAGTGAAAACCCCGACAAGATCTGAGCCGTCCAAATAGTAGGGACACATGGCAGAGGATCTTGAAGAGTCGGAGTTCGGCATATCGGAGTTTTCGAATACGAAGAACTCTTGCCTTACGGAATCACGATCCGCGAAACCCCGACGAGTGGGAGCTAGCTGTCAGCACAGTAGCGGAGGAGGACGGAGTCGTAAGGAGGACACGTGTTAGCACTCTGAGAAGTCATCAGGATTTTGGAGGCATCGGGTTTTTACAGGTCGAGAGAACTGAGACCTCTTAACCCTTGAAACTTCGACAGAGAATCTCAGCCATTGATCTCAACCAGAACACGTGGCAAGAGATCCCGAAGAGTCGGGAATCGGGGAATCGGAGATCCTGAGAGCAAGGGAAACGAGACTTCGAAAGTCTCGAAATCCTGAGAGCAAATCTAAGCCGTCCGGTTGGACAGGGACACGTGCCACGAGATCGTCCGTCTCGGAGATCCGGGGTACCAGGCATCAGGGCCACTCAAGTCTCGAAACAACGATAAGATCTGGACCGTCCATAGGAGGGACAGGTGTTAGAGATCAAGCGCCCATGACGTTTGACACATCGGGAAATCAGAATTTCTGGGGACAAGAGACCCGGGACAGGATAAGTCGCGATATCCCAAGAAAAGGATCTCAACCGTTGATCTTGGGAGGACGTGTGGCAGGAGATCTGGGCGAGTCGACATTTGGAGCATCGGGTTTCCAAAGGCAAGGAACTCTTGCATACGGAAATCGCGATCCGCGATTTCCCGACGCGATCATAACCGTTAATCTGAGGGACGCGTGTCCAAGGATCCTGAAGAGATCGGGTTTCGACATTTCGGGGTTCTCGGTGACGAGAAACTCACGACAGGAGAAGTCGCGAAATCCTGAAACGCGACGGTCCCACAGTCATAGCATTCCAGCGGAGGACAGGTGTCACTCCATGCCATCATAGGGAGTGGGGGCCATAGATGCCAGAGCAAGGGATAGGTGTCGGAAGACCAAGCTTGGTCGTGAGTCAACGCCAAGTGGCATCGGAGATCGGAGGTTCGGAATTTGCGATTGCCTATGCATCGCGACATCATAAACCCCGAAACCCCGATGGGTAGCTATAGGACTACGAACATATGGTAGTAGGTCTTGTGGCTTCGGGAGCTGAACCAAGAGAGCTAATGCATAGGGAGCGCGTCGACATTTCGGGAATCACGAGTCTTGGGGGTGAATCAATCTTGACACTAGAAACCTCGAATCCCGATATAGAACCGGGAATTGGCGTTTCTCTAATGCAAGTTTATGGGAGATTAAACCCAAAAATTTTAAATTATGATAGTGGGTGCGTTAAAAAGTGGTATCAGAGCATGGTTACAACACTCGGCTTGATTGGGCTCATGCACCAGTCGCACCAGTCACGCATAAACCTCGTATGAAACACTCCTATGAGGAGTAGCCCCCTAACTTAACTATCTTATCCAAGATTAAAAACTTGGAATGTGAACACCCAACTGTGTGTGCATGTGAAAGAATTATGAAATTATGCACAAATTATCAAATGTATTTAAATATTGACTAATATTCAACGTTTGTCTTTTCACTCAAGCGGACGATCAACCGCGGGAATCTACAAACGCAGAGTATGGTGACTCACCAAGAGGTGGGAGAAGGCTCCCACAACAGAGACGAGGAGTCTGATGAAAGAAGAGTAATAGGAACCCCTACAGACTTAGCTGAGACGGTGAAGAGTCTCATGGTTGAATTGCAAAGATGCAAGGCCGATAATGAAAGGATGATGAAAGAACAAGAGAAGTAAACTGAAATTAATGCAGTTCTACTGCAGAGCCTATCTGACCTACAACGACAAATGCAACATGAACCTGAGATGCAAAATCATGGTCGTATCAGTGGCCACACTGAGAGAAGCACATCCAGAAAGGTCCACCCCAGAGGTAAAGGACCAATGCCAGATGATTCCACTGAGAAGGAATTTAGTAATTCAGAAGGTTCTTCTAGCAGCAGGATCAGTTCCTATTCTCGCAGAAAACAGAAGAAACAAAAGACTTCCAAGAGTCATAAATTTGAGGAATTTAAAAAGGCCAAACCTCCTTCCTTCGACGGCGAGATAAACAAGGGAGAGGAGGCTGAGGCTTGGCTACTTGGACTAAAGAAATATTTCAGAGTCCATGATTTCTCAGAGAACTTGAAGGCCCGAGTGGCCACTTTCAATCTGAATGGAAAGGCTTCCATCTGGTGGGAAGACCTTAAGAATAT
>ML785454.1:498002-548313 GCA_009831015.1 Picea engelmannii
TAATGCATAGGGAGCGCGTCGGCATTTCGGGAATCACGAGTCTTGGGGGTGAATCAATATTGACACTAGAAACCCCGAATCCCGATATAGAACCGGGGATTGGCGTTTCGCTAATGCAAGTTTATGGGAGATTAAACCCAAAATTTTTAAATTATGATAGTGGGTGCGTTACAATTGGGCAAGTGATTTTGGCTAGCCTATTCTACGGTTGGGAGGAACGTGGTTGTTCCCTTTGTCTTCCCGCGAACTAGTTCAGATATGTACCCTTTCCTTCTCTATGTGAATGATCTTATATCTGATGTAATATATTTATTAAATCTGAATTGAATTATTTCCCATTTCTGTTGAATGATTTAGTCACAGTTGTAGTGCGACTATTAAAGTCGGTATGGATACAGTAATCCTGGGCAAAATCTGTCCAAATGAGTGAAGTATGAATCTGATAGCATACCTTACGAATCTAACGCTGAGCGAAAATTATGGTTGAGTTAAAGTCTAAATGAATACTAGAATTTTTATTTTTTTTTATTTGTTACGACAAATCGAAAAAATTGCATGGTTAACATCGAAAGTAGTTGTAGGGAATTCTTTTCCATTTTATCGAAGTTTCCAGTATAGTACCATCTGAATGTATATAGAGTTGGAGTTAAAGGTTATGTATAGGATCGTTATATTTCTGTAAGTCTTTATACTTTTGTAAGTCTTTATATTTTGTTGTAAGAAATTATACACAGGGTCCGGTTTGAGGTTTTAATTATATACCTATGAATCCAAAAGTAAACAGGGTCATGGTCAAATATATATAAATACATATTCTTATGTATTACCACTGGAACTAAACTGTATGAATTATAATGGAAAACAAATCTCTACGGTAGTACAGATTAGAAATGGCATCATGCATTTATCGAGTCTTGGTATACACATCCTGAAATTGAAAGTGCAAACTATTACCAGTAAGATAGAATTACCCTACATAGTAAAAGTGTCAAGAGGATAGACATGAACATATATGTGTAAGTCTGTATTTATAGATGCATATATATGTAAATAAGTAAGCATTCACAGGGTCACATCTTAGCGCTTGCCTCGGATAAACCTCGATCCTAAATTTTTCAGCAGTAAAGAAAAATAGGTATACATCAAAGTAAATAAGACACTAGAGTCTCATTGAGGTAATATGAAATGTCTGAGGTATACAGAATTGAGTTTGACAACCCCAAATCCTTGAGTGAAGTATTCAGGAAAGCACAAATGTGCTATGACCAGTACAAACAACGGGTAGAGTTTCCCAAATCCTGGAAGGATAAGAAACAAGATCGATTGAACCAACGGAAGAAGGGATACCAACCAACTCCTTATCAAAATGCAACAAAAAGATTTCCGAGAAAGGATTTTCACTCCAATCATCTGAATACGCAAGGCGGCGGTAAACCGGTAAATATGGGAATGAAGAAGTTTGGGGACAACTCCCACGAGCCATTAAAGTGTTGGGAATGTGGAGAACCTCATCTAAGGAGGAACTGTCCACGTTTAATTTCAGCAAACATAATTGTTGTTCATAATTTACAGGAAGCCTTGACAGTGGGAGACGTCGGCAGAAGCCTGCATTGGATAAATGCAACCATAGATGGTCGACAAGTTGACCACCAATCCTCTATGGTAGAGATCGAAGGTAAAATCAATAACTCTCGAATTTCTATTTTAATTGACCCTGGAGCAACATTAAGTTATATTACTCCTGAGGTAGTGGAGTCAAACAAACTTAAGAAACTAAAGCACGCAAAATCATGGCGGGTACAACTAGCAACAAGAACTAAAAAGAAAGTAGTCGAATTTATTTCTGATTTGGAGTTCAACTTAGATGGTCAAAATGTAAGAACAAATCTGAACATCCTACCACTAGGATCTTACGATATGATTATCGAGATGGATTGGTTGGAGCAGCACAAAAAAGTACTCGATTGTTATACAAATTTACTTAACTATAAGGACGATTTCGACACTACTAGAACAACCCAAGGTATACTAAAACCTGTATCAGTCAGACAAGTTTCAGCGATGCAACTCAAGAAATGTATGAGAAAAGGATGCCAAGTTTATTCCATCCAAGTAACGAATTTGTTAGAAAAAGAAGATAAGCCAAAGTTAGAAGACTTTGTTGTCCTACGTGATTTTAGAGACATGTTTGTGGATGAGATACCAGAATTACCCCCTAGAAGAGAAATAGACTTCTCCATAGACCACTACCTGGTTCAGCCCCTATCTCAAAAGCACCTTACTGAATGAGTCTACCAGAACTGACAAAATTAAAATTACAATTACAGAAATTGTTGGACAAAGAGTATATCAGACCGAGTGTCGTACCATGGGGGGCACCAGTCCTCTTTGTGAAAAAGAAAGACTATACTCTAAGAATATGTATCGATTATAGACAACTGAACAAAATGACTATTAAGAACAAATACCCCTTACCAAGGATAAATGATATGTTCGATCAAGTAGGTGGGGCCAAGATATTTTCAAAGTTGGATTTATGATCCGATTATCATCAAGTTAGGATAAAGGACAAGGACATAAACAAAACAACTTTTCGAACAAGATATGGACACTACGAATTTGTAGTCATACCTTTCGGACTCACTAATGCACCAACCACGTTTATGTGCCTAATGAACAATATTTCCAGTCAGTACTTGTTTAACTGGTCATAGAAGTGTCAAGACAGTTTTAACAAGCTGAAGGAATTATTGACAACTGCACCCATTTTGAAGGTAGCAGACCTAGATAAAGACTTCACAGTATGTGTTGATGAAAGTAAAGAAGGACTAGGTGGTGTCCTAACTCAGGAAGGACACGTGATTTGTTATGAGTATTGAAAATTAAAAGAACATGAGTGAAATTATGTCACTCATGACTTAGAATTGGCAGCGGTAATACACGTCTTAAAAATGTGGCGACACTACATAATGGGAAGAAAATTTCTACTATTGACGGATAATAGCGGTGTGAAATATTTGTTTAGCTAACCAGATCTCAATGCAAGGCAAGCAAGATGGCTATCCTTCTTGAGTGAATTCGACTTCAAAGTCAAACATATCAAGGGCAAAGAAAATAAAGTAGCAGACGCTTTAAGCAGAAGATTCCATGGGTTATTCGAGATAAATATTAGCAGGGCAGAAAGTGATCTAGAATAAAGAATAAGGATGATAGGTATTAACAACGAAAATTACACTAAGATATTGGCAGAATTACAAGACAGTACCGCAAACGCAGATAAACCAGAACTAAGTATCGACAAGAAGGGACTATCACGATTTAAAAAAGGTCTCTACATACCAAGTTCAACAAAGCTAAAATTAATAGTCTTGGACGAAGTGCATAAGAAACCGTATTCTGGCCATCCACGATACCAGAAAACAATAACAACACTTAGAAAACTATTTTACTGGCATAATATGAAGTGCGAAACAACATAATACTTGGCTAGGTGCCAAGATTGTCAGTAGGTTAAGGCCGAGCACCAGCATCCAGCCGACCTATTACAACCATTACCAGTACCATAATGGAAATGGGAGACCATATCGCTGGACTTTATAATAGGTTTTCCCAAAACTCAGAAACAAAATGATTCTATCATGGTTGCAATAGATAAACTCAGTAAGTATGCACACTTTTTTCCTGTAAAGTCTACTTTTAAAGCTATAAACATTGCTGAAATATTCATGAAAGAAATTTTTAGACTGCATGGTATTCCTAAAATGGTGATTTAAGATAGAGACGTAAAATTGACATCCGCTTTTTGGAAGGAGTTGTTTGCAGGGCTAAATACTAATTTAAATTTCAATACGAGTTATCATCCACAAACGGATGGACAGATCGAAAGGACAAACCAAATCACATAGGATATGCTCCGCATGTACGTAAGAACAAAACCGAACAAGTGGGAAGACTATCTACACTTGGTAGAATTTGCATATAACAATGGGTACCAAACTTCAGCTAAGTTAAGCCCTTTCGAGGTACTGTATGACAGAAGGTGTACGACTCCAATTAGCTGGGATAACCCAACTGATAGACTCATGGTTGGACTAGAGATGCTCCAAGAAATGGAGAACATGGTAAGGAAGGTACAATAGAACTTAAAAGAAGCACAGGACAGACAAAAAAGCTATGCAAATCAGAAAGGAAGACACTTGGAATTTCAAGTGGGAGACCATGTTTATTTGAAGGTGAAAGCCCGAAAAAGTTCGTTAAAGTTAGGGAACTGTGCCAAGATGGCACCCAGGTTTTGTGGGCCCTTCTAGATACTAACTCGAATTGGACCCGTAGCATACCAACTTGCACTCCCAGCTAATCTAAGAATTCATAATGTATTTCATGTTTCTTTGTTGAAAAAGTATGTTCATGATCCTACTCATAAGATTGATTGGAACTTGGTGTAGGTGGAACCCCAAGGCGAGTTCCAGGTGGAACCCCTGTGTATTCTAGACCAGAGAGAAATAGCACTTCAGAACAGAGTCGTCACTCAGGTAAAGGTGCAATGGAAGCACTTTGGTCCTGAGGAGGCCACTTGGGAGTTGGAGGGAGATCTGTGGAAATCTCATCCAATCATGTTCCAAGAAAGGAATGAACATTGAGGACAGTTTTTTATTGAAGGGGAAAAGGATGTGACATCCCAAAAAATAAAGTGTTTTTTGAAATTTAAATTTGTTGGAAAATTATTCCGTTTTTAGTAAATTCGAATTTGAATTTTTTTTGCCATTTATGGAAATTTCGAATTTCGAATTTAATAATTGTAATTAATTATTATGACAGTTGGGAAGAGATCTGATTTGACCCAACTAACTATTTGACTATGAAACTTGTATGAAAACATAATATTTTATTGATTGCAAGAGGACAAATGGAACAACCATGTTAAAATCAGCTGAGCATGACTCCATGAGTTGGGAACATGTTGGGACTACCTCTGGGTTGATTGTTACAAGTGGAAAATTAGAGATTTGGCCATTAGCAGCCCCTGAAAATCAGGGATTTAGAAAGCTACGAAAATTCCTAAGGGAGGGAAAAAGACCTGGGCAAAAAGATTTTTAATGATAAATAACATATGTGAGGAGGCAGGACACTACCAAGTATGCTGGGAAAGAGATTATTGATTTATTTTTTCTTGTTGTTATGAACACTATGGAGTGAGTGTGAGGCAAGAGGAATCTGTTGGAATTGAAGGACATTTCTGAGGAGGAGTTTTCCAAGTTCGCCCTCATGGGTTCATGGTCAGGCTAGGGGATGAATTGGGCAAGTGATTTTGGCTGGCCTATTCTACGGTTGGGAGGAACTTGGCTGTTCCATTTGTCTTCCCGCAAACTGGTTCAGATATGTACCCTTTCCTTCTCTGTGTGAATGATCTTATATCTGATGTAATATATTTATTAAATCTGAATTGAATTATTTCCCATTTCTGTTGAATGATTTAGTCACAGTTGTAGTGCGACTATTAAAGTCAGTATGGATACAATAATCCTGGGCGAAATCTGTCGAAATGAGTGAAGTATGAATTTGATAGAATACCTTACGAATCTAATGTTGAGCAACATTTACGGTTGATTTAAAGTCTGAATGAATACTATAATTGTTTTTTATTTTATTTGTTACGACAAATCGAAAAAATTGCATGGTTAACATCGGAAGTAGTTGTAGGGAATTCTTTTCCATTTTATCGAAGTTTCCAGTATAGTACCATCTGAATGTAAATAGAGTTGGAGTTAAAGGTTATGTATAGGATCGTTATATTTCTGTAAGTCTTTATATTTTGTTGTAAGAAATTATACACAGGGTCCGGTTTGACGTTTTAATTATATACCTATGAATCCAAAAGTAAACAGGGTCATGGTCAAATATGTATAAATACATGTTCTTATGTATTACCACTAGAACTAAACTGTATGAATTAGAATGGAAAACAAATCTCTACGGTAGTACAGATTAGAAATGGCATCATGCATTTATCGAGTCTCGGTATACACATCCTAAAATTGAAAGTGCAAACTATTACCAGTAAGATAGAATTACCCTACATAGTAAAAGTGTCAAGAGGATAGAAATGAACATATATGTGTAAGTCTGTATTTATAGATGCATATATATGTAAATAAGTAAGCATTCATAGGGTCACATCTTAGCGCTTGACTCGGATAAACCTCGATCCTAAATTTTTCAGCAGTAAAGGAAAATAGGTATACATCAAAGTAAATAAGACACTAGAGTCTCATTGAGGTAATACGAAATGTCTGAGTAAAAGAAGGAAAATCTTTTTAAAGAACACAGACCTTCAAAGTATAGAAATTCCTTCCAAAACATTTTATAACTGTAAGATTCAAATTATACAGAGGTTCAAAAACTAAATACTACTTAAACGACGACCTTAATAACCAAAGTGTCAGTCTAAGATACAATCCGAACTGTGAAAGGATTCGATTAATACAATAACCATTACATTGTTCAATTAATCAAGAAAGGAATTCCCGTAGGAAAATCTTCAGAATTATCATTACTCATGACAGCCGAACCTTAAACTTAAGAATACAGTTGGGAATTTTTCCCCTCTTTCCAAGCCATTATGGGAAACCAAGTGCCATTATCGAACATCTACAATCTAAATTGTAACCCTGTTTGCTGGGTCTTCTGAGAGGTTAGAAAAAAAAAAAAAGGAACTCGAATACCTTTTATATCGGAGACAAAGAGGAAGCCCCGAAGTCCTTGCTTGTGCAAAAGCCTGGGAGAATTATCAATCACAAGAGTCAGTAAGTTATTTACAAGAAACAAAAGAACACCAACAGAGTGATAATTATTATTAACGAAATATACCAGAGAATACTTAACTTCTGATTTGGTGGTCTCGTCTTTTTCTTTCCTTGTCGCTTGTTTCCTGGATGGATGTTCGGGCCGAGGGAGAAGCGTGCAACAAATCTCTAACGGGTCCTCGTACTATCAAAGCCCATCATTAGTGATTATACCAATACTTTGAACGAAAACAAATATAATGGAACAAAAGTACAGTTACAGTACTCAACAAATTTAAACATAGTAAAATAGATGACGATATTGGCTTCCACAATACACATACAAGTATAAGTCGAATTGTGACAAAGACAGGTTTCGGACCGAGACTTTACCCCAAATGTTGGACTCTTAAACCCTCCCAAAATCGAGACTATGGAGAGTAATGAGAATAAGCATTCATCACAGGGCGTGTCAGGACCAGACCCCTACGAGGTCGCCTTGCAACATTTAGCGTCACCAATTCAAGAAAAACTACTGATGCAAATTTTATTCAACGGAAGGAAATGCCCTTATAAAATACTCACAGAACCTTATATTCAAGAGACACGTACCATAAGGAATTTCCAGGGACTGGGCACGAACATATTAAGTAGGTTTTGCATATATACTAAATAAGTAATGACTATGGGTTCCATTGAAAAGACCAGTTAAGGGTCTGAATGTAATGCCGACGGAAGAACTCAACCTTCTCAAAGGAAAGATTGAGAGCGAAAGAGTTGTCACACACAGGTACCCTAGCCCTTTTAACACGAAAACTCACACGTATTCGACCCTGGTCTTGTTGTATAACCACCGGGTAAGAGTGTGAAGTGGTATAACCTTGAGCATATTGAAACCCTAAATTAATTACCAGGAGGCCAAACCGACAAGTCTCTAAACTTTGAGAGTGAGGAGACACAGTGTCGAAACTCTCGGTATACCAAAAAAGAAATACACAAAACTATATGATAAGAACTAAAAGTAAAAGGACCTTCACTGATTTGAAACTCCAGATGTCTACGCCTCTGGCTTAAAGTTACGATAGCATAATAGAAAAACTTACCAGGGAAATGGGCCTGGTTGACTGCATTGCTGAGCAATGACCTCCAGTGTATATTTCTCCTCATCCAAAATAACCACACACAGAGACGATGTTTGTTTTCTCGAGGGTATACTACTAGAGTAAATGTCGAAGGACGTTGGGCCATGTGCTAGGACAGATTTGGCATGACAGGATTGAGGAAGGTCAGGTGGGAGAGCCATCGAGACTGGTGCGTACATGACCCATATTAAATATAGGAACAGAGCCTTAATTCCTTTCTGACATATACATCTCCTTCCCTTACCAACCAAGATGCGAGATTAATGACAGTCACTTCGTGATTGTCCAGTTGTAACTAGTCAGTCACTAGCTAATTCGCTCAGTTAGCTTACCATTTCGTTATCTCTATCGATGGAACGACTTTTAGTTACGAGTTAGTTGCATAGGAAAATTGTGTGGGAATTGCCTTGTTTAAACCTTAAGTCGGATGACTAAAAGTGTTTTGACCACGACCGAGCCTTAAAGGAAATCTGTTTAAGCGACTCAGACAATGTCAATAATATCACTAACCATGACATAATATGAGTTATGCTAAGGTCATAACTCTCGACGTATACATAGTTTTGATGGATATGCTATTATGACAGGGCAATGATATAAACTTTCGCACAAACATGAAGAATCTAACTTCTTAACAAGATTAGGACTCGAATCCTAATGTACATCGTATACAGGTGGATATATGTATAAGTATTAATATATTTAAAAATATATATATGTGTTGAAAGGTACTGGAATCTTTTGAAAACCTCTCATATAAAGTATGATGTTAGTTTGACGTAGTACTATCCTCATATGACAGATAGAATATCAATCTATAATCAGGGTAAGCTTTAAATATCCTATTCGATAATTCTATTAAACGAAAAGTTCGAGATTAATGTACCATAAAAATAAAAATAAATAAATAAATAAATAATTATGTCAAATTAGAGGTATATTACATATGGTATCATAGCAGAGTTTACAACACTGGGCCTTGAACAAGGCCACATTAAAGGTTTGGCATATATATTTTTACTTATGCAAAACTAATAAAAACTTCTTTGTTACAAACATAAAACTTTTTATGTTTCGTGTTAATTATGGAAGCTCAGAATGATGCAGAAATCAGAATGGAAGGAAATCCAGAACAGGGACCTCATAGAGACCCAAGGCAGAATAGTGAAGGAAGTTCTCCTACGGAAATACTGGAAACAATGAGGAATCTTATTGTTGAGCTGCAGGTTTTCAAAGCTGACAATGAGAAATTGAATAAAGCATAGCAGGAACAACAAGAGATAAATGAAATCCTGTTGCGCAATATAGTGACCAAGAAAATCCCAAAGGACGATAACCATGACAAAGAGGTTAGCAAAAGGGCCTCCAAGAACTCTGGGCCAGAAACAGAAAAAGGAGACAGTTCGTCTGAAGGAACACCTTCAGCTGAAGACAAAACTAAAACAAATAGAAAAAGAAAACAAGTCGACCACCTTGAAGGAGAATTTAAAAAGATTAAACCAGCCACCTTTGATGGAGAATCCAGGATAGGAGAAGAAGCTGAGTCATGGTTGTTGGACATCAAAAAATACTTCCAGATCTACAACTATTCCAACAATATGAAGGTCAGAATGGCTATCTACAGTCTGAAAGGGTAGGACAACATTTGGTGGCAAGACCTGAAATTGGCCAGGGGCCTAAAGGAGAAACAGTTGGAATGGTGTGACCTTAAGAAGTATTTCAAAAAAACAATACTTTTCTGAAAGCTATTATGAAAGGAAAATGAAATAATTTTATGAGTTATGACTTGGACAGATGCTGATGGAGGACCTTATAAATAAATTTCTAGAGCTACTAAGGTTCGTACCGTACATCCGAGAGGATAAGGTAAAAATCCAACGATTCTTAAGTTGTTTACCACAGTCCTACATGGACAGAATTGAGTTTGACAACCCCAAATCCTTGAGTGAAGTATTCAGGAAAGCACGAATGTGCTATGACCAATACAAACAGCGGGTAGAGTTTCCCAAAGCCTGGAAGGATAAGAAACAAGATCGAATGAACCAGCAGAAGAAGGGATACCAACCAGCTCCTTATCGAAATGCAGCAAAAAGATTTCCGAGAAAGGATTTTCACTCCAATCATCCGAATACGCAAGGCGGCAGTAAATCGGTAAATCTGGGAACGAAGAAGTTTAATGACAGCTCCCGCGAGCCATTAAAGTGCTGGGAATGTGGAGAACCTCATCTAAGGAGGAACTGTCCACGTTTAATTTCAGCAAACAGAACTGTTGTTCATAATTTAAAGGAAGCCTTGACAGTGGGAGACGTGGGCAGAAGCCTGCATCAGATAAATGCAGCCATAGATAGTCGACAAGCTGACCACCAGTCTTCTGTGGTAGAGATCAAAGGTAAAAACAATAACTCTTGAATTTCTATTTTAATTGACCCTGGAGCTACGTTAAGTTATATTACTCCTGAGGTAGTGGAGTCAAACAAACTTAAGAAACTGAAGCATTCAAAATCATGGCGGGTACAACTAGCAACAACAACTAAAAGGAAAGTAGTCAAATTTATTTTTGATTTGGAGTTCAGCTTAGATGGTAAAAATATAAGAACAAATCTGAACATCCTACCACTAGGATCTTATGATATGATTATCGGGATGGATTGGTTGGAGCAGCACAAAGGAGTACTCGATTGTTATACAAAGTTACTTAACTATAAGGATGACTTTAGAACTACTAGAACAACCCAAGGTATACTAAAACCTATATCAGTGAGACAAGTTTCAGCAATGCAACTCAAGAAATGTATGAGAAAAGGATGCCAAGTTTATACCATCCAAGTAACGAATCTGTTAGAAAAATAAGATAAGCCAAAGTTAGAAGACTTTGTTGTCCTACGTGATTTTAGAGACATGCTTGTGGATGAGATACCATAATTACCCCCCAGAAGGGAAATAGACTTCTCCATAGACCTACTACCTGGTTCAACCCCTATCTCAAAAGCACCTTACCGAATGAGTCTACCAGAACTAACAGAATTAAAATTGCAATTACAGGAATTGTTGGAAAAAGAGTATATTAGACCGAGTGTCTCACCATGGGGGGCACCAGTCCTCTTTCTGAAAAAGAAAGATGGTACTCTAAGACTATGTATCGATTATAGACAACTGAAAAAAATGACTATTAAGAACAAATACCCCTTACCAAGGATAAATGATCTGTTCGATCAAGTAGGTGGGGCCAAGATATTTTCAAAGTTGGATTTACGATCCGGTTATCATCAAGTTAGGATAAAGGATGAGGACATAAACAAAACAACTTTTCGAACAAGATATGGACACTACGAATTTGTAGTCATACCTTTCGGACTCACTAACGCACCAACCACATTTATGTGGCTGATGAACAGTATTTTCAGTCAATACTTAGACAAGTTCGTAGTAGTATTTATCGACGATATTCTGGTCTATTCTAAAATAGAGGAAGAACATGATGAACACTTAAGAATAGTTCTGCAAACATTGAGGAAACACAAACTGTACGCAAAATTTGACAAGTGTGACTTTTATCAAAAGGAAATACAATATCTAGGACTTGTAATTTCAGCAGAAGGCATTGTCGTAGACCCGGAAAAGATAAAATCCATTATGGAATGGCCAATACCTAAGGATGTGGCAGATATCCAGTCATTCATGGGAATCACCGGATATTATCGTAGATTTATAGAAGGGTTTTCCAAGATAGCCTACCCTATCACGTCATTACAAAAGAAAGGGACCAAGTTTAACTGGTCGTAGAAGTGTCAAGATGGTTTTAACAAGCTGAAGGAATTATTGACAACTGCGCCCATTTTGAATGTAGCAGACCCAAATAAAGACTTCAAAGTATGTGTTGATGCAAGTAAAGAAGGACTAGGTGGTGTCCTAACTCAAGAAGGACATGTGATTTGTTATGAGTCACTGAAATTAAAAGAACATGAGCGAAATTATGTCACTCACGACTTAGAATTGGCAGCGGTAATACACGCCTTAAAAATGTGGCGACACTACATAATGGAAAGAAAATTTCTACTATTGACGGATAATAGCGATGTGAAATATATGTTTACCCAACCAGATCTCAATGCAAGGCAAGCAAGATGGCTAGCCTTCTTGAGTGAATTCAACTTCGAAGTCAGACATATCAAGGGAAAATAAAACAAAGTAGCAGACGCTTTAAGCAGAAGAGTCCATGGGTTATTCGAGATAAATATCAGCAGGGCAGAAAGTGATCTGGAATAAAGAATAAGGACGACAGGTATTAACGACGAAAATTACACTAAGATAATGGCAGAATTACAAGACAGTACCACAAACACATATAAACCAGAACTAAGTATCGACAAGAAGGGACTATTACGATTTAAAAACATGCTCTACATACCATATTCAACCGAGCTAAAATTAATAGTCTTGGACGAAGTGCATAAGAAACTGTATTCTGGGCATCCAGGATACCAGAAAACAATAACAACACTTAGAAAACTATTTTACTGGCATAATATGAAGGGCGAAACAACAGAATACTTGGCTAGGTGCCAATATTGTCAGCAGGTTAAGGCCGAGCACCAACATCCAGCCGGCCTATTACAACCATTACCAGTACCAGAATGGAAATGGGAGACAACATCACTGGACTTTATAACAGGTTTTCCCAAAACTCAAAAAGAAAATGATTCTATCATGGTTGTAATAGATAAACTCAGTAAGTCTGCACACTTTATTCCTGTAAAGTCTACTTTTAAAACTATAAACATTGCTGAAATATTCATGAAAGAAATTTTTATACTGCATGGTATTCCTAAAATGGTGATTTCAGATAGAGACGTAAAATTCACATCCACTTTTTGGAAGGAGTTGCTTGTAGGGCTAAATACTAATTTGAATTTCAGTACAAGTTATCATCCACAAACGGATGGACAGACTGAAAGGACAAACCAAATCATAGAGGCTATGCTCCACATGTACGTAAGAAAAAAACCGAACAAGTGGGAAGACTATCTACACTTGGTAGAATTTGAATATAACAATGGGTACCAAACTTTGGATAAGTTAAGCCCTTTCAAGTTACTGTACAACAGAAGGTTTACGACTCCAATTAGCTGGGATAACCCAACTGGCAGACTCATGGTTGGACCAGAGATGCTCTAAGAAATGGAGAACATGGTAAGGAAGGTACAACATAACTTAAAAGAAGCACATGACAGGCAGAATAGCTATGCAGATCAGAAAAGAAGACACTTGGAATTTCAAGTGGAAGACCATGTTTATTTGAAGGTCAAAGCCCAAAAAATTTCATTGAAGTTAGGGAACTGTGC
This sequence comes from Picea engelmannii, assembly GCA_009831015.1. Classification (NCBI taxonomy): domain Eukaryota; kingdom Viridiplantae; phylum Streptophyta; class Pinopsida; order Pinales; family Pinaceae; genus Picea; species Picea engelmannii. The sequence goes on from ML785454.1 coordinate 511,269, forward strand.
CAAGCTGGAACCCAGGTTTTGTGGGCCCTTCGAGATACTAACTTGAATTGGACCCGTAGCATACCAACTTGCACTCCCAGCTAATCTAAGAATTCATAATGTATTTCATGTTTCTTTGTTGAAAAAGTATGTTCATGATCCTACTCATAAGATTGATTGGAACTTGGTGCAGGTGGAACCCGAAGGCGAGTTCTAGGTGGAACCCCTGCGTATTCTGGACCGGAGAGAAATAACACTTCGGAACAGAGTTGTCGCTCAGGTAAAGGTGCAATCGAAGCACTTTAGTCTTGAGGAGGCCACTTGGGAGTTGGAGGGAGATCTACGGAAATCTCATCCAATCCTGTTCCAAGAAAGGAACAAACACTAAGGACAATGTTTTATTGAAGGGGGAAAGGATGTGACATCCCAAAAAATAAAGTATTTTTTGAAATTTAAATTTGTTGGAAAATTATTCCGATTTTAGTAAATTCGAATTTGGAAAATTTTTGCCATTTATGGCAATTCCTAATTTTGAATTTAATAATTATAATTAATTATTATGACTGTTGGGCAGAGATCTGATTTGACCCAACTAACTATTTGACTATGACACTTGTATGAAAACATAATATTTTATTGATTGCAGGAGGAAAAATGGAACAACCATGTTAAAATCAGTTGACCATGACTCCATGAGTGGGGAACATGTTGGAACTACCTCTGGGATAATTGTTACAAGTGGCAAATAAGATATTTGGCCATTAGTAGCCCTTGAAAATCATAGATTTAGAAAGCTGCGAAAATTCCCAAGGGATGGAAAAAGACCTGGGCAAAAAGATTTTTATTGATAAATAGCATATGTGAGGAGGCAGGACGCTGCCAAGTATGCTGGGAAAGAGACTATTGATTTATTTTTTCTTGTTGTTATGAACACTACAGAGTGAGTGTGAGGCAAGAGGAATCTCCTGGAATTGAAGGACATTTTTGAGGAGGATTTTTTCAAGTTCGCCCTCATGGGTTCATGGTCAGGCTAGGGGGTGAATTGGGCAAGTGATTTTGGCTGGCCTATTCTACGGTTGGGAGGAACGTGGTTGTTCCATTTTTCTTCCCGCGAACTGGTTCAGATATGTACCCTTTCCTTCTCTGCGTGAATGATCTTATATCTGATGTAATATATTTATTAAATTTGAATTGAATTATTTCCCATTTCTATTGAATGATTTAGTCACAGTTGTAGTGCGACTATTAAAGTCAGTATGGATACAATAATCCTGGGCGAAATCTGTCCAAATGAGTGAAGTATGAATATGATAACATACCTTATGAATCTAATGCTGAGCGACGTTTACGGTTGAGTTAAAATCTGAATGAATACTAGAATTGTTTTTATTTATTTATTACAACAAATCGAAAAAATTGCATGGTTAACATCGGAAGTAGTTGTAGGGAATTCTTTTCCATTTTATTTAAGTTTCCAGTATAGTACCATCTGAATGTAAATAGAGTTGGAGTTAAAGGTTATATACAGGATCATTATATTTCTGTAAGTCTTTTATATTTTGTTGTAAGAAATTATACATAGGTTCCGATTTGAGGTTTTAATTATATACCTATGAATCCAAAAGTAAACAGGGTCATGGTCAAATATATATAAATACATATTCTTATGTATTACCACTGGAACTAAACTGTATGTATTAGAATGGAAAATAAATCTCTATGGTAGTACGGATTAGAAATGGCATCATGCATTTATCAAGTCTCAATATACACATCCTGAAATTGAAAGTGCAAACTATTACCAATAAGAAGATCAAGGGCTTGGATTGAATCTAGTTCAAGTCTAATCAATGAATGAGATTACATCTCATAATCTCATTTGGAAACCCACTTTGACTTAAGTTTCCATAGTTTGATTTATGTTCTCTAATTCACTTAACTCAAGTGAATTAAATGTCACTTTATCCTTAAGTGACTAATTTCAGTTTATGACTTAAGTGAATAAAGTCAATGTGAAATTAGAACATAAAGAAAAGGCATGAGGGTAATAGTGTCCCCCTTTGTGTTTAGAGACTCACAAACACAAGGGGACCATTTTCCAAGGTACCCAAATCTCAACAAGCATGGCAATGATGATGCCCTTGGGACGCCAATTGTCAATCATTAATAGGTTGACGAGTTGAGTGGGGTGCAGTTGGACAGGTGAACCTTATGCGCTGGATGGATGTTGGTTGGGAACCGTGACATGCATATACGTTGTCCATCGAGAAGAAGGGAATACTCCTCAATACCTTGAGATTCAGATTAGTGTAATTTCTTGAACTTCTCGCACTCCGAATGGATGGTATCGCTAGGGAATATCCCTTGATACCTTAGTCGTCGGAGGTGAACACAAAGTGCGTTGAAAGAAAGTCTGAGTGATGATGGATGTAGGACCACATGTACTGAAGTTCCTCTATGATAGGCTATGCTAGTGCCACATAAACGCCAGGTTTTCACCACGTCAGATGGCACGAGGAACGAGGTGTTGCGTGGCAATGCAAGGGATGTTACCTATGTAAACCCGATAACTTGGAAATGTCACAACTTTTGTTCCAGAGATTTGTTTTGGGTGAATTTATTGTTGTTGGGAAGCTCTTGACAAGTAGAAGATGATGGAACTGTGAAAGAGAGGAAGTAAGATGAAGATGAGCCATCGTCTATATGCAGTAGTCATATTTAGAAGTGGATTGATCAAGCTTGTGGCCATTCTTCCAGCAGGATTTCCTCCCTCCCACCCATCTTTATGAGTTTCATTTCATGGTTGAATATATGTTTATGTTAGGGACCTAACCCCTCACATAGGTAGAATAATATATTTCCATGTAATAAAGGTCAATATTAATAAGGCCTAGAAATAAGGAAGAATAAGTCCAATGTAAGAAGACCTAATAAAAGCTTCTGCTTCTAGAAGGATCTTCCTCTAGATGGTTCTTTTGATAGACATATTTAGTATAAATATGAGTCGAGGGTATGGGAAATATTTTCTTGGATATTATTGTAATAGAGCTTTGCTCTGTTGGAGGTTGCCCCCTTGAAGAGGCACGTGAACATTGCTCTCAGTAATGAAAGTGTTATTTCTGGTATTATTCTGGCATCATTTTGATATTATTGTGGTGTTGTTCTGGTTATATTGTTGTTCATCTGCCATTTCTAACTATTTATTTCTGTTCTACATACTTTTTATATCTGGAATATTACAAGTGGTATCAGAGCACCTTCCTTGGCATAAAATTGTGGGTTAATTTTTTTTCAGGGTAGAGACATATTCCAACGTCTTTAAGCTACAAAGATTTGTCGTTATGTGCATAAACCCGTGGTCGGGGATTCATACACACAGGAAATACAAGTGGTACTTAAGCACACATGTGTTGGCCACCCTTGTAACCCCTGTTGGTACCCCTTCGAGTGGTAGCGCATCATACATCACCTGTATACAGATCGACATATATCTCCTAAAGCCCTCCATAGATAAACCGATCGGTCGCCTGACTACTATAGTGTCACCAAGAACAACACTCATAAATATACTCTCTAGTACCTAGGTAGTCGGGTAGTATGGCTAAGGGCATGGTATAGCCTCCTTAGTTGGTGCCCTGAGATATTGGGTCGAGTACTACTGTTGGACCCCACACGTATATCAGAGAGCTATAACACAGGGCAAACCCTTGTCTGTAGAAATCTTGAATACCTAACCTTTGGGTTAAAAACAAAAACAGAACAAACAAGATCTATTGCGGCACGACTGTGTCTCCTGCATGTGAGTTGCGAAATTTCTACACATTTCTTCCGGTTAAGAATTTGGGCATTTCATCACTGCAGTATTCTTCAGATCGGAGTATAACTCCGCAAGAGTAAAAAAAAAAGTCTGGATCCTGTTGGCACCATTATTTGAGACCTATTCTGTTGGATTTCTCTCTTTGCCCTTATTGTAGTCATACCTATCATTTTTCAGCAAATTGTTTTTCTTGTGGACCCGACCCCCTTCCAACACCCTTATTTCAGATTTACCCCATTGGATTCCACTTGTCTCCCTGATCGTTGTGATACACTTCACCCATAACCCATTTTCTATGTGGTCCCACCCGCCCCTTTTCGTGTTCCCTCGTCATCATGGCCCATACCCGTAGCCAAGACTTGGAAGCTCGCTTCACTACCTTGCACTCTAATTTCACAGAAACCCAACAAGAAGTGCGACAACTCAATGCCAATATTTCCACCATCAATCAAGAGGTGCATTCCTCCATCACCACCTCAATCGCGGAACTCAAAGAAGAGCTCAAACAAGACATTACTACCTAGCTTGAATCTGTCACTACGATGATCTGCGCCAAGTTGCATATCCCTACAAATCTTTTCGTATCTGACCCACCTTTGCACACCGAAGGTGAACTTCCTCTCATTCCCAGAATTTTCAGCCCCGTCACTTTCAGCGTGACCTACACCTTCCACGTGTGGATGTGACCAAATTTGAAGGATCAGATCTGACTGGATGGGTAACTCAAATGGAATTTTTTTTCTCTTTGTATGACATTACAGATGAGTTGACCAAACTCCGATATGGTGTTTTCCATCTAGATCAAGAACGTTGGAAATGGAGAAAAAATGCCCGCCAAGGGTATGTGGCTTGGACACACTTTGTGGCAGAGCTTTATGAACGCTTTGACATTGATACCAACCATTTAGGCCGTTTGACAAAGTTGAAACAATCTGGCACCGTGGAAGACTTTATAGCTTCTTTTGAGAGACTAGATTTTCGTACAGAGGGCATGTCTGATTTTTTTTTTCTGAGAATTCTTTATCAGTGGCCTCAAGGATGAAATTCATGCTCATGTCCTCATGGCTCAGGCTCAAAGTTGGGTGGAAGCCACTAAAAGTGCTAAGGAAACACAACAAGTTGTCTCTTCTCAAAACATAAAACCCCCATTTATTCCTCGCACTAAACTAGTAACTCCCACTCCTCCTTCTACTCCACTAAAGATCCATAAATTGACCAGGGTTGAAATCGTTGATCGCCAACTCAAAGGCCTTTGTTATAATTATGATGGCAAATATTTTCCGGGACACAAGTGTAAGGAACAAAGTATTTTTATGGCCATCTCGGAGGATGTTTTAGAAGAGGATGTTGAGGCTCCCCTTGTGTCTGTGTCACCTGAACCCACTGACATAACCCCTCCATCAGACCCTCTCAAAGTAGAACTGGTCATTTCCCTAAATGTTCTCACTGGCTTCTCTATTCCCCAAACCCTCAAGCTAATTGGTTACATCAAGCACAGGAAGGTCATCATTCTTGTTGATAGTGGAAGCACCCATAATTTTATTCATCGCCGCATTGCCCAAGAAACTAATTGCTATATCTGTGCAATACATAATTTCCAAATCATGATTGCCAATGGTGGGTCCATGAAATGTGGAGGGCATTGTGAAAATGTGCATCTCCAAATTGGTGACTACCACTTGAAATCTCATGTGTTTTCTATCGACATGGGCGATTGTGACATTGTGTTGGGTGTAGAATGGCTAAGGACTTTGGGTCCCATTCTCATGGATTTTAAGGAATTAACCATGCAATTCAACCAAGAGGGCCAACAATATAAGTTACAAGGCATCACCGCTAGTTCCCCAGACATCATTAGTTCTCATCACATGGAAAAGCTGCTAAAAAAAGGTCATTCTGGCATTATTGCCCAACTCCATGCCATACAAGCAACTGAGACACCCTCTGTGCCGCAGGACCTCCAATCCATCCTCTCTAAACATAAAGTGGTTTTTTCCACTCCCCAGGGACTCCCTCCTTCCCGTGGTGTTCATGATTATTCCATTCCCCTTGTCCTAGGTAACCTTCCTCCCAATATTCGTCCTTATTGTCACCCCTTTTCCCCAAAAAATGAAATTGAGAAAATGGCTCAAGAATTGCTCAACGCAGGTGTTATCCACCCTAGTACGAGGCCCCACTCTTATCCTGTGGTCATGGTCCTTAAGAAAGAAGTTTCTTGGCGCATGTTTCCCGACTTCCACTCCCTCAACAAACTCACCATTAAAGACAAATTTCCCATTCCTTTCATTGATGACCTCTTGGATGAATTAAGTGGTGCCCAATTCTTTACTAAAATTGATCTTCGTTCTGGATACCACTAGATCTATATGAAAGAGGCAGACATTCCTAAGACTTCCTTTAGAACTAATTGGTGACGATTAAAAATCGCAATGAATTTTTTGGCCCACAAAGTGTTGCTAAAGCCTATTATTATAAAACTAATAGGATAAATAATACTAGTAGGTGGGACCCTCTTGTAGATTGGAGATCAGATCTGGTTCTTATTGATGTTGTGTTGTTGTTCGACACTGCTTACATGGTTGATGAGATCTTGTTTTATTGGCGATGGATAAAGATTATTATGTGTTGGTTCTAATTGCGACAATTGGGTGATAAATGAGACATGCTATGTGTTTCTTTTCTACTTCTCTAAGCTCAAATTTTATGTTACAACAACCATGTTGTCTATTGTTGCCATTGCTATCTGTGCTTGGATTCGTTACTGTGACACCTGCTCAATAAACACGTTAGCAACAACACATAAGAGAAATTGAAAGAAAATAAAGGCAACCTAAGCAAAATGCAAAGGGAAGAATCTAACTATGCTATTATACTACACTACATGCATCGAAATTTAAGTGATTGTTGTTATCCTAGCTAATGGTTATGTGATTTTATTGAGTTATATGAAGTGGTGATTATTTTATGGCATAAGTTTGATATGGGCCATGCTATTGGTTTTAATGGGTGATGGTTTCGATACATGGTTTAATTAATTGAGTTAATGGAAGATTGATGGTGTGTACTAAGGAGTTAATTCACTAAGGGTGGAGGTGGCGTGCATTTACTGCATGTCACCCTTACTCATTTCACTAGCCACCACCCTAGTCGGGCTATTGTTCAACTGTGTTGATGTGGTTAGGCTCTGAATTTTGAGGAGAGGGAGAATCACTTAGCCAATTCGTGTTTTTAAGGGCTCTTGGTTGCAGGTATGTCTTTTTGGCCATCCATGAGTCTGCTCTGGTTATGAAATAGATATTGGCTCAGATGTTTGGGTTTATGCTTTCCTTGAGTATAACAACTGTGTTATTTGGTGACTTTTTCTTGAATGAATCGTTGGTGTTTTAGTTTTTGCAATGAAGTTTGAAGTCATAGAGTTATCGGTCATTCTGAGTATTGACAACCATAAAGGCTCTCTATCATTCTTGATGGTTTTAGTCGGAGGGTTTTCATTTGTTTTAGAGTGGTTGGCTATCTCCACGCCTTCGTTTTCCATACCCAGTCTTTTGTTGTTATGGGGTTTTGAATGCATTGTGTCACTACGCTTTGCTTCACTTGGGTATGAGTTCATTCATGTCACACAGGAGGTTGTGATGATTGTTTTCCAAGGGGCTTGCTTAATGTGACCATTATGTCTCGGCCCTGTCTTGTCTCGACATTCTTGGGTTGATTGGGAAGGTCGCAAGGGTTATACCCTACGTTTTCTAGTTATCGCTACAGAATCAAAATGGGACCTTGCCCCTCTGTTCATAGTCTCCTCTATCACAGGATTGTCACCTTGTCTGCGAAGACATTTATGCTATAACCTGTGCGTGCACCATTGGTCTCAGATGTTTTCATCTGTTGTCAGGATTCGACCCCATGCCTCCCTGTGTTGGTCCACAGGGCCAATCCTTGATTAATACAAGCTCAATTTTGATAAAGGGAACGCTTTATGTCATGTTGGATACATGGTCGATGGTTATAGGTTGGTGATGCATTGTCGATAATGTTCTATTTGTCAACTCATCTCTATTGATTATCCTAACAGTGGTTTCGGGTTATAGTCACTGAAATTGGTTATTATGACAGTCAATTTGTTAAGCTCAGCATTGAAGTTGGTTGATTAGAAAATGGGGTTGATACACGGTCATTGTCTGTTGCATTGGGATTATTGAAGTGTTAACTAGGCATTAGTTCCAATTGATTGATGCACAATGACTCTTCGTGTGTGATGCATTGGTATGAGTGGTGTTCCTACAACATGAATCAATGATTACTGTAACTATGTGTTTTTAATGGCCAAATGGTTATTTCATTCAGGGTGTTTATGGAATTGCTATCCATTGTATATGTATGGTTATTCAATTGTGTCATCAAGGATGGGCACAAGTTTTACACAGTATGGTTTTGGTTGTAGTTCGATTGATTTGAGCAATACTATTGCTGGCTCCTTGTGTTGGATTGATAGCTCGACATTTTAAATTTTTAGAGGTAAAGAAAATTAGACTTGTACAGTCACAGAAATACACTTGCATTTGTTCATAGTTTGTGTTTTCTACAACATAGCGTGAGTTGGGGGTGGTGATTGTTGTCTATGTGTTTAAATGGCAAGTCAAGATATTGTAAATTTGCATATGAATTGTGGTGTCAACTGTCCACTCTGTATGTTAAATGAATACCATACCTTTTAACAGTGATAGGCACTGGTGCCGTGACAATATAACTTCATTGCAATTCAATTATTAAATGATTAAAAGACAAAATCGAGCACGACATTTGAGTTTGCATTTGATGATTGGAATAGTTCGTGGGCAGTGGTTGATTTTGATGCTGAACAGAGTGTAAATAGTTTATTGTTTATACATTTGGGAATTATCCTAAGATGTTGAATGGATAAATAAGATGAACAAATCCCCTCTACTGATTGTTGTGTAATGCATATTGTCTTGTTTGATGACACTATGTTAATTATTTGATTTCAAACAATGAGCAAGTTAATGCCTAGAGTTGTTTGAATTACACACAGTAGTGATTTTTTTGGGACACAATGGTCATTTGGTTGTGTTAATTCCTCTTACAGAATGGTTTTATGGATTACTTAATTAATTTTATGAAAAATAATTGCTCTCTTTCCCTACCATTATTTCTCTTTCCGCTAATTACAACCCCCTCTCCTACCCACATTCATTTTTCACTCCCTATTCTAAAATTAATTACAGTCAAGAAATGTTTTGTATTGAAGCAGTTTAAAGTCGTTGGATTACAGTGGTGTTTTCTTTGTTTTGTGTTACAATTGATTGTTTGTGGTATTTGAGAAATAATTGTATTCTTTCCCCCCTCATTGAATCATTTTTCGCTAAATACAAGCCCCTCACATGTCCCAGGACCTTTGTTCACCCCCTGCTCATTGACAACAATTAAACAATTTTTATGGATTGTATTGCATGAGCCTGATATGTGTTGAGCCAAAATCTATTTCATATTATCATGTATGGTTGTTTAAAATACTATTTTCTAATCCATCATGCATGCCGAAATGAGTTTTTTCAGCCGAGGTAGCCATGGTAGAGGTAATCGAGGGAGAGGTAATTGGAACAGAGACCCAAGAAGGCCAAGGTTCTCCATACATTTTGATGCGGACTCAAAAGAGCTTGGCCAGTTGTTTCAGGCCGGATTTTTCAATTGGATTGGGTAAAGAATGGTCCAACCTAGGCCTGAAAGGCCTCCTTTCCAAGCTCCACAAGCCCTTGGTATTCCTGTGCCCCCTCATGTCTCATTGCAACCCGAGGTTCCCGAAAACAACGGATGGCAAGAGATTGTCCACCCGACAGTCTCCCAACATCGTGGCTAGCCCAATTTATCCCTACCTGCTCCCCCGCCTATTAACCCCATTGTCCAAGCTCTACCTGTTCACTCACCAGTTCGGTCCTCTCATGCTAGAAAAAGGTTGAAAACTGAGGCCCACCATACCCTTGACAAAGGAAAATCCACTGCTGCCCCTTCCTCACCCTCCAATGGCTCTCACAAATCCATGTATTCTCGGATGCATTTGAGGGACGATTGTTCTCACATGATCAGCAAGATTAGTCCTAAAGGCTCAATGTGGCCAAAGGAAAATTCAGGAAAATCAAAGGGTGACAGCAGCAATCAAGGAAAGATTGCACTTCAGGAATTTTTGAACAACATGTTTTATATTTTGGATATATGAGTAATGCATTTTTTAAAACAATGTCAAATATAAATGAGATAAATTGTCAAATGTGCATGTGATGATGGGAGCCACAAGGAGAGTTGTTCTTGCTTAATTGACTAGTTATGTTATAATTGTTAAGAGCTAAATGGGAGTTACAAGCGGTCCCACCTACTAGTTATTATTTATTTAAACCCCTTATTATGATTTATTACCTTTCCCCTCTTAACTAAAAAGTTGGTTGAGTTTTAGTTAACTTAACTAATGAGTTGGTTCAACTACTTCAACCAATTCTAATTTTCTTAAAGGAAAAAGGAAAGGGATGAACAAGAGGAGGATGGAAGGAGAATCATACTAAGCTTTTCTCTTTGAGTTTATGTTGAGATAGTTCGGTTTTCATTCATTCCTTAATTTATCACAAGCCTAATTCTCTTTTATGATAGCAGGGTCTTATTGTAGACAACAACATTCAGGGATAGATTACATCATTCAGACACTTGTTTTTCAGAGGTGTTGATCTATCTTTGATAGTCTGTGTAGACTTGTCTGTTTGTGAATTAGTTTTCATGACTGACAAAGGCTATTGTGCAGAGTCGAGTGGGAAACAATATGTGGCAAGCTGATCCAAGTTTTAGAGTTTAGTTTTGATTTTCTGTCAGAGGTCCTTTTGTATGTTCCATTGGGGATGTCTAAGTTTGACTTTGGTCCTAAATTTCTGCATGAAATTTTGTAAAGAGAGTGACTCTTTGGTGAATTGGAATGAAATAAATGATTTCTTTATGTCTCATCTGTGTTGATTATCATCTTGGTGTATTTACTTCTGTCTCTACATTTATTTTAGCAACTATTTTATTCAGAAAATCATATAAAAAGTGAATTTCCAACAAGCTTTTTATTTATAAAAGACTAGCCTAAGTACTCGTAATTAATACTTGTGAGTTAGGATGATATTTTTGTTGGCTATAAACATAGGGTGATATTCCCGTCTATTTTTCTTTAGCCAAGAAAAATATGAAAATGCTTGAGTAAGATCATTTCATATCTTTTCCTCAACATTTATTTGGCGACCATATTGGGGAGATCTTCAATATCTCTCTAGTTAATTTTTATACTCGATTTTCATCGATACATCTATTTTTCTGATATTGATTCCTTGACTTTTTCATTTCTTAATGACTATGCCTGTTGCAAGGCAGCCCAATATTAAGCCCGATCTTCTAGATCATACCAACATTGCTTTGAACTTTTTTAACACCATTTTAGACACTGCCAATACCCGTGCTGAGCTTAACCATTCTTGGGAAGAAATTGAACGAGATATTAGGGCTCAAGAACGATTGGAAGCTAGACGTAAACAACCTAGAAATCAACAATAACTTTCTTGTTTCTTCAATATTGGCCTTTCTTTCATGTCCTTAGACTCTTGTGCTTCTAGAATAAGAAGAGTCTTGTCACCTGAAATCAATCCTATTGCTGAAATAGGAAGAAAGAAAGTTGTGTTATATGCCCAACAAAGTGCTCTAAGGAGAACTTTGTCTGATTCATCCAGTTCATCTTTCTTTCCATCATCTATCATCCACAAGATGGAATCTAGTGGTGGCTCTGGTGGCACTGGAGGTGCTTCCTCCTCTCAGGCTTCATCTTCATCAGTGATTGATAGCTTATATAGCCATCATATCCCTGTTCAATCTACCACAAATCCTACCAAAGTCATTAAAAAGTATGGGATTTTTCAGTTTGAAGAAGACGTCACAACCACACCATGGAATGTGTCCTCTCCTCTTAACTTAGCACCTACTACTCGTCCACTCCCTAAGTTCAAGGAGCATCTTCCTAAGTTCTCGGGAAATAACATTGTCACTACAAATGAACACCTAGTGGCATTTTCTAATGCTTGTCATAACATAGGGGCTAATGAAAATGATACTTGCATGCGCTTATTCGTAAATTCCTTGGAAGGAAAGGATGTGGTTGACTTCTTTGACCTTCCTCCTAAGATTCTGTCTACTTGGGAGGAGTTAATCTATTGGTTCAAATCCACTTATGCGAAATCTAAAAGCCCAGCCAAGAAGTTACAGGAGTATAATAACGTTACCTATAAGGATGGTGAGACCATCAAGTCTCTCAACTTGCGTTTCACCAAGTTATACAATAAAATCCCCAAACTTATCCGCCCTTAGAACCAAGCTGATTTAATGCATTACTACAATGCATTTCCTTCCCTCTACCGTCATAGGATTGAGGAAAAATCCATTGATAATCTCGGTTCCACTCTACATACTTGTTCAGAGTATGAAGAACAACTTGAAAGAATAGGTATTTCCCAGGGAGAATCAGTTAGACAGACAGACATGTCTGCCCTCTTACAACTAGTCCAAGATATGAACAATCTTATGATAGCATTCAAGAGAAGGGGGACTACCTCACCTCTCACCCCTGGAGCTTCATCCTCTTCCATGCCCCCCTTTAGAAATCCAATTGATAACAATTTTTAGCCTAAGGATTTTGCCTCGAAGCTGGTGTAACTTATGCAAGGAACACCATGAGGAAACCATATGCGAGGTAAGGAAGAGTGCCAGAGATAAGATCTTTGGTAAAATACCAGAAGCTACTATTGTTTTCCTAGATTTTGCAAAGCCAGAGGATGTCATGGTCATCAATACCAGGAACAAAGCTAATGCTCCCAAGGGAAAATTTGACCCTCCTCGCAATTCATCTAGCCCAAGCTCATCCTCACCCGCTGCTATTGTTCAGGTTCCTAAAGTTCCTGATAGTCAAGGGACAACTTCCCCTCTCCCATCTTCCAAATACAATATCTTGAACCAATTGGCCAACATCAAAGCATATGCAACTCTTTTGGACATGGTTGTCGTTCCTTAACAATAGATGCATCTAAAACAATTCATGGAAGGAAAAGCTTCCATTGTAGCCAATATTTCTAAAGAGGTGAACAAAGAGGATTCAGTTGTAAATAAAATAGGTGTACATAACTTTAGATACCCTGTAAAAAATCCCCCTTTTTATATTTCTGTAAATATTATGGATAAGATTGCCAATTCTTGCCTCATTGATGGCGGTTCGGGCCCAAGTGTGATGTCATAGATTATTGTGGAAGAGATAGGATTGTCTTTTACAAATGAAAATTCTAGAAGCATGCTGCCCTATAAAAGCCTACAACAAACAACCATAGGCGAGATTAAGGATGTGACCTTATTTCTATGCGCTCATCCTGAACATTAAGGTAATTGATATGCATGTAAGCAATTATTCAATTATCTTGGGAAGAGATTGTCAAGCCTTAACAGGTGGATACCTTTCACTCGACGGGACACATTTATCTGTACCTCGGAATGGTAAGAACATTGTAGTCCTTAGAGAGGGAAGGATTTCACCCTTCATAGAGAGTGTTCCTCAATCTAGTGTAAACTATATTGAAGAGGACCTAGGAGTGTATTCCATCTTCGCAAAAGAGGATAATATTCCTTTGGAACGAATCGATTTAGATGATGATTTGTGGCACGTGCACTTTGATGGTTCACTCTCTAATGAAGGTAATGGGGCTGGCATTATCTTGGTTTCCCCTATAGGAAAAATTAATAAATTGTTTTACAGGTTGGAGTTTGCTTGCACAAACAATGTCACTGAATTCGAAGATTTATTATTAGGCATTGAAAGCACCCTTAATCTTGGTTGTGGTCACCTTTCATTTTTTGGAGATTCTGAGCTTTTTGTGAACATGATACGTAAGGTATGCTATCCTAGAAATGAGTTGATGGAACGATACACCCAAACTGTTTGGGAACTTATCTCGAACCTTTTATCTTTCAACATCACTATTGTTAAGAGGGAGTTGAATTCAATGGCTGATTGGTTAGCTTTCTTTGCAACTTCTTCTAATCAACAATCTTTGCCTCACATGCCTGATTGTTCCTTTCAATCTCTATATCGTTCACATATCCCAAACAATGTAGAATCTTGGCGGGCATTCCCTAACGATGGGAGAATTTGTGGTTTCATTCAAGATGAACCTCTTAATCCCAAGGAAATGACATCCATAGAATATGACAAGATTCCTAAGGGCTTGACTCCTCTTGAGAGTTTGTCTTCATTGGGTGATGTAGGAAATAAAGAGAAAAGAAGAGAAGGGGAGTCAAGAAAGAAGGTGGATCAAACCATCTCCATGAACATTAGGGCACTTGAATCTTCAACAAATGTTAAAATAAATGTCCAATGTTTTGATAAAGAAGAAATGAGGTTTGCCAAGATACTTGGTGGATTTCAAAATGTTTTTGCTTGGTCTTATGAGGATCTTCGTGGTTTTGATCCTGGTCTTATTCAACATACTATGGAACCAACTAGGCAAATACAAAGACTTATTAACTCTGCACTTAATGCAACTGTTCAAAGGGAGTTGAGAAAATTCTTAAAGGCTGGGATCATTTTTCCAGTCCACTCTGAATGGGTTTCCAATTGGGTGCCTGTTTCAAAGACCGTTGATCGTATTAGAACCTTCTTTAGTTTTTGCACTTTCAGTCAAGCTATTATAAGAAATCCTTTTCCTCCCCTCGGTATAGGAATAATTCTGTAGCAGGTTGTAGATTCACAGTTGAGGCCCTTACTTGATGAAATTCTGGGTTATAATAAAATCAAGGTAAAAGGGGCGAATGTTCACAAAACCACTTTTATCACTAATTGCGGTACTATGTCTTATAAATGCATGCCTTCGGGCTTATCTAATGCAAGTACCACTTTTAAAATACCTATCCACACTACTCTGGATTAATTGATCAGCATCCACATCTACCTTGATGATCTAATCATATGCGTTAAAAGGTTGATAATTACCTCGGAGTTCCAAGTGTTAATTTTGGGTCCTTTCAAAATTTCTTTTGTCCTAGATACTAACTCTTACATTCTACGGGATTTACTGAAGAAATTATTTTCCTACAGCACTAACGGTTCTCGCGTTGAGCATCGCAAGGGACCAACGTGAAAATTCCTAATGTTGTTCGGCTTTTCTCTACACTAGTAGCCTAGTTCTATTTTCCTTTTTGTGTTGTTTCTTTTCTGCCTTACAATAGTCTGATTTCTGCTTTATGTTTTAATTTTTCCTACTTCTTTTACGTCCCGTCATTAATTTCTACTGGTTGATTTTTGCAAATTTAATTCTGTCATGATTTTATTGCTTACTATCTTCTAGTTTAGTTTGGTCAAAATAGGATGATTGGATCAGTTATGCCACAATGATACTCCTGCAAAGAATTGTTAGTCAATAACAATCATATTACATAGTTGTTACGATGTTTCCCCTGAAGCATACTTGAATTTCCTATCTACTTTCACTATTGTTTTACAAAGAGATTGGTTATCTCTTGCTTCTTCTTTCCATTTCTCCATCCCTTTGAGATTTTAAAGAGCAAATCCGTCATTTTTCTCCTTGAAGTAAAGAGCAGATTCCGGTTGAATGATTATGCATACAGTGGTAAAACCCCTCATACTTAACACTTTTCATGAGTTATTCCCAAATTCTCGATCATTTTTCCATTAAATCCGCTCACTTGCCCCTATTGCATAATCTTCCTGGTTATATCTTCTTGACCTGTTGTTCTTGGTCTGCGAAACCATGAGTTCTGAGTTCTAAATTTGTTGGAAAAAGATTTCCTTGTGGAGTCGCCAGTTTGTTGACAATTAAAAATCACAACGAAGTTTTTGGCCCACAAAGTGTTGCTAAAGCCTATTATTATAAAGCTAATAGGATAAATAATACTAGTAGGTGGGACCCCCTTGTAGATTGGAGATCAGTTCTGGTTCTTATTGATGTTGTGTTGTTGTTCGACACTGCTTACATGGTTGATGAGATCTTGTTTTATTGGCGATGGATAAAGCTTATTATGTGTTGGTTCTAATTGCGGAAATTAGGTGATAAATGAGACATGCTATGTGTTTATTTTCTATTTCTCTAAGCTCAAATTTTATGTTACAACGTCCATGTTGTCTATTGTTGCCATTGCTATCTGTGCTTGGATTCTTTACTGTGACACCTGCACAATAAACATGTTAGAAACAACACATAAGAGAAATTGAAAGAAAATAAAGGCAACCTAAGCAAAATGCAAAGGGAAGAAATCTAACTATGCTCTTATACTACACTACATGCATCAAAATTTAAGTGATTTTTGTTATCCTAGCTAATGGTTATGTGATTTGATTGAGTTATATGAAGTGGTGATTATGTTATGGCTTAAGTTTGATATGGTACGTGCTATTGGTTTTAATGGGTGATGGTTTCAATACATGGTTTAATTAATTGAGTTAATGGAAGCTTGCTAGCGTGTACTAAGGAGTTAATTGACTGAGGGTGGAGGCGACGTGGATTTACTGCACATCACCCTTACTCGTTCCATTGGACTCCACCCTAGTCAGGCTATTTTTCAACTGTGTTGTTGTGGTTAGGCTCCGAATTTCGAGCAGAGGGAGAACCACTCATCCAATTCATGTTTTTAAGGGCTCTTGGTTGCAGGTATGTCTTTTTGGCCATCCATGAGTCTACTCTGGTTATGAAATAGATATTGGCTCGAATGTTTGGGTTTATGCTTTCCTTAAGTATAGCAACTGTGTTATTTGGTGACTTTTTCTGGAATGAATCGTTGGTGTTTTGTTTTTTGCAATGAAGTTTGAAGTCACAGAGTTATCAGTCATTCTGAGTATTGGCAACCATAAAGGCTCTCTGTCATTCTTAATGGTTTTAGTTAGAGGGTTTTCATTTGTTTTAGAGTGGCTGGTTGTATCCACGCCTTTGTTTTCCATACCCAGTCTTTTGTTGTTATGGGGTTTTGAACACATTGTGTCACTATGCTTTGGTTCACTTGGGTATGAGTTCGTTCATGTTATGCAGGAGGTTGTGATGGTTGTTTTCCAAGGGGATTGCTTAATGTGACCGATATGTCTCGGCCCTGTCTTGTCTTGGCATTCTTAGGTTGATTGGGAAGGCCGCAAGGGTTATACCTTGCATTTTCTAGTTGTTGTTGCAGAATCAAAATGGGACCTTGCCCCTCTGTTCATAGTCTCCTCTATCATGAGATTGTCACCTTGTATGCGAAGACGTTTGTGGTATAACATGTGCGTTCACCATTGGTCTCAGAGGTTTTCATATGTTGTCAGGAGTCGACCACATGCCTCCTTATGTTGGTCCACATGGCCAATCCTTGATTACTACATGCTCAGTTTTGATAAAGGGAACTCTTTATGTCATGTTGGATACATGGTCGATGGTTATACGTTGGTGATGCATTGTCGATAATGTTCTATTGTCGACTCGTCTATGTTGATTATCCTGACAATGGTTTCGGTTATAGTCACTGAAATTGGTTATTATGACAGTGAATTTGTTAAGCTCAACATTAAAGTTGGTTGATTAGAAAATGGGGTTGATACACGGTCACTGTCTGTTGCATTGGGATTATTGAAGTTTTAATTAGGCATTAGTTCCAATTTATTGATGCATAATGACTCTTCGCGCGTGATGCATTGGTATGAGTAGTGTTCCTACATCATGAATCAATGATTATTGTAACTATGTGTTTTTAATGGCTAAATGGTTATTGCATTCGGGGTGTTTATGGCATTGTTATCCATTGTATATGAATGGTTATTCAATTGCGCCGTCAAGGATGGGAACAAGTTTTACACAGTATTGTTTTGGTTGCATTTCGATTGATTTGAGCAATATTATTGCTGCCTCCTTGTGTTGGATTGAGAGCTCGACATTTTAAATTTTTAGAGTCAAAGAAAATTGGACTTGTACAATCACATAAATACACTTATGTTTCGTCTTGGTTTGTGTTTTCTACAGTGTAGCGTGAGTTGGGGGTGGTGATTGTTGTCTGTGTGTTTAAATGGCAAGTCAGGATCTTGCAAATTTGCATATGAATTGTGGTGTCAATTGTCCACTCTCTATGTTAAATGAATACCATACTTTTTAACAGTGAAAGGCACTGGTGCTGTGACAGTATAACTTCATTAGAATTCAATTATTAAATGATTAAAAGACAAAATTGAGCATGACATTTGAGTTTGAATTTGATGATTGGAATAGTTTGTGGGTTGTGGTTGATTTTGATGCTGAACAGAGTGGAAATAGTTTATTGTTTATACATTTGGGAATTGTGATAAGACGTTGAATGGATAAATAAGAGGAACAAAACCCCTCTACAGATTGTTGTGTAATGCATATTGTCTTGTTTGATGACACTGTGTTAAGTATTTGATTTCAAACAGTGAGCAAGTTAATGCCTAGAGTTGTTTGAATTACACACAGTAGTGGTTTTTTTGGGGCACAATGGTCATTTGGTTGGTGTTAATTCCTCTTACAGAATGGTTTTATGGATTACTTAATTAATTTTCTGAACATTAATTGCTCTCTTTCCCTACCATTATTTAACTTTCCGCTCATTACAACCCCCTCGCTTTCCCACATTCATTTTTCACTCCCTGTTCTAAAATTAATTACAGTTAAGAAAAATTATGTATTGAAGCAGTTTAAAGTCGTTGGATTACAGTGTTGTTTTCTTTGGTTTGCGTTATAGTTGATTGTTTGTGGTCTTTGAGAAGTAACCATTTTCTTTTTCCCCTCATTTAATCATTTTTCGCTAAATACAAACCCCTCTCATATCCCAGGACCTTTGTTCACCCCCTGCTCATTGGCAACAATTAAACAATTTTTATGGATTGGATTGCATGAGCCTGATATGTGTCGAGCCAAAATCTATTTCATATTTTTAAAGAGTTATCATGTATGGTTGTTTAAAAGACTATTTTCTAATCCATCATGCATGCCAGAATGAGTTGTTTTAGTCGAGGTAGCCATGGCAGAGGCAACCGAGGGAGAGGTAATTGGAACAGAGGCCCAAGAAGGCCAAGGTTCTCCATACATTTTGATGCAAACTCACAAGATCTTGGCCAGTTGTTTCATGCTGGATTTTTCAATTGGATTGGGAAAGGAATGGTCTAACCTAGGCCTGAAAGGCCTCCTTTCCAAGCTCCACAAGCCCCTGGTATTCCCGTTCCCCCTCATGTCTCATTGCAACCCGAGGTTCTTGAAAACGATGGATGGCAAGAGATTGTCCACCCAACAGTCTCCCAACATCGTGGTTGGCCCAATTTATCCCTAGCTGCTCCCTCGCCTATTAACCCTATTGTCCAAGATGCACCTGTTCACTCACAACTTGAGTCCTCTCATGCTAGCAAAAGGTTAAAAACCGAGGCCCACCATGCCCTTGACAAAGGAAAAGCCATTGTTTCCCCTTCCTCACCCTCCAATGGCTCTGACAGATCCGTGTCTTCCTGAATGAATTTGAGGGACGATTTTTCTCACGTGATCAATGAGATTAGGCCTAAAGGCTTAGCACAACCAAAGTCAAATTTAGGAAAATCAAAGGGTGACAACAACAATCAAGGAAAGATTGCATCTCAGAGTGGGAAATATGGCTTTTGAGTTTCTTTTATTTTATCTATTGTTGATGACAGTTGACTTCAATAATGTTTGGACAACATGTTTTATATTTTGGATATATGAGCAATGCATTTTTGAAAACAATGTCAAATATAAATGAGATAAATTTTCAAATGTGCATGTGATGATGGGAGTCACAAGGAGATTTTTTCTTGCTTAATTGACTAGTTATGTTATAATTGTTAAGAGCTAGATGGGAGTTACAAGGGGTCCCACATACTAGTTATTATTTATTTAAAACCCTTATTATGATTTATTACATTTCCCCCCTTAACTAAAAAGTTGGTTGAGTTTTAGTTAACTTAACTAATGAGTTGGTTCAACTACTTCAACCAATTCTAATTTGCTTAAAGGAAAAAGGAAATGGAGGAACAAGAGGAGGATGGAAGGAGAAGCATACTAAGGTTTTCTCTTTGAGTTTATGTTGAGATAGTTCAGTTTTCATTAATTCCTTAATTTATCACAAGCCTAAATCTCTTTTATGATAGCAGGGTCTTATTGTAGACAACAACATTCAGGGTTTAATTACATCATTCAAACACTTGTTTTCAGAGGTGGTTATCTATCTTTGATAGTCTATGTAGACTTGTATGTTTGTGAATTAGTTTTCATGACTGACAAAGGCTATTGTGCAGAGTCGAGTGGGAAACAATATGTGGCAAGTTGATCCAAATTTTAGAGTTCAATTTTGATTTTCTGTCAGAGGTCCTTTTGTATGTTCCATCAGGGATGTCTAAGTTTGACTTTGGTCCTAAATTTCTGCATGAAATTTTGTAAAGAGAGTGACTCTTTGGTGAATTGGAATGAAATAAAGGATTTATTTATGTCTCATCTATCTTGATTATCATCTTGGTGTATTTACTTATGTCTGTACATTTATTTCAACAATTGTTATATTCAGAAAATCATATAAAAAGTGAATTTCCAGCAAGCTTTTTGTTTATAAAAGACTAGCCTAAGCACTTGTAATTAATACTTGTGAGTTAGGATGATATTTTTGTTGGCTATAAACATAGGGTGATATTCCTGTCTATTTTTCTTTAGCCAAGAAAAATCTGAAAATGCTTGAGTAAGATCATTTCATATCTTTTTCTCAACACTCATGAGGGCCACTATGAGTTTTTGGTCATGCCCTTTGGCTTGTGTAATGCTCCCTCCAATTTCCAGAGCCTCATGAATCATGTCTTCCATCCTTTTCTTCATCATTTTGTATTAGTTTACT
Organism: Picea engelmannii; assembly: GCA_009831015.1. Taxonomy (NCBI): domain Eukaryota; kingdom Viridiplantae; phylum Streptophyta; class Pinopsida; order Pinales; family Pinaceae; genus Picea; species Picea engelmannii. The sequence continues at coordinate 532,009 of ML785454.1, forward strand.
TTGATGATATCCTCATCTACAACAAAACCTGGACAACCCATCTTGATCATGTGGATCGAGTTCTGCATCTACTCTCTCAGCACCAACTTTTCCTCAAACAATCTAAATGTGGTTTTGGCACCTCAGAAGTAGAGTACTTGGGTCATCTTGTTGGCAAGGCCGACGTCAGGGTGGATCCTAAAAATATTGAAGCTATGCAAGATTGGCCTCACCCAAAGAATCTCAAAATCTTGCGGGGATTTCTGGGTTTAATCGGTTATTATTGCAAGTTTGTTAAGAATTATGGAAAGATTGTGGCACCTCTCACTACACTCCTTAAAAATAATTCTTTCACTTGGACTCCAACAACTGCTCAGGATTTTCAAACCTTGAAGATGGCCATGTGCACCACTCCATTCCCAACCCTTCCTGATTTCACAAAGACCTTCGTCCTAGAATGTGATTCTTTCGGGAAAGGAATTAGTGCTATCCTTATGTAAGAGGGTTGACCTTTGGCCTTTACCAGCAAACAATTGTCTGAGAGAAATTTGGGCAAATCAATCTATGAAAAGGAAATGTTGGCTATTTTGCATGCCATGGATCTTTGGCGCCCTTATCTATTGGGAAATGCTTCCAAATTAAGACAGATCATCAAAGCCTCAAGTATTTTCTGGAACAACACCTTTCCTCCCCCGAGAAACAAAAATGGGTGACTAAGCTCTTTGGATATGATTATGAGATCATTTACAAGAAAGGAAAATACAATGTGGTTGCCGATGCACTTTTCATAAAATATGAAGATGAAGGGTCCCTTTTTTCTCTCTCTTTCATTGTACCAGATTGGCTCCAAGCCATTTTCCAAGAATGGCTACACGATCCCAAAAGTTCGCATCTGATACAACAATTGCAGTCCAATTCTCTAGTTTCCCTAGGGTACTCTTGGCTCAATGATGGGCTTCGATACAAAGGTCGTTTGTATTTAAGTAAACAGTCAAAACTTAAATCCACGGTACTTTCTGAGCTTCATGCTACACCCACAACTGGGCACTCGAGATTTACCAAAACCTATGACCGAGTCAAACGTTCTTTTTTCTGGGAGGGTATGAAACAGGACGTTCATAATTTTGTGGCTGAATGTGATGTGTGTCAACACAACAAGGGAGAAACAATCAAATATCCTGGCACACTACAACTACTTCTGAGTCCACCTGCTATTTGGCGAGATATATCTATGGATTTTATTGTAGGCTTACCTAAATCGGGCAATAAATCAGTCATCATGGTGGTAGTTGATCGTCTTTCCAAGTATGCTCATTTATATTCTCTTCAACACCCATTTACAACATCCACTGTGGCTCAACTTTTCATGGATCAAGTCTTCAAGCTTCATGGCATGCCGCATTCTATTGTTTATGATCGCGATCCAACTTTTACCAGCAATTTTTGGCAAGAACTGTTCAAACCACAAGGCACCCAATTGTATCTCAGCACAACTTATCATCCCCAGACTGATGGTCAAACTGAAGTTGTCAACAGATGTTTGGAAACATATTTGAGGTGTTTTGCATCAGAAAGGCATAATCGATGCGATCAATGGTTACCATTAGATGAATGGTGGTACAACACTTCATACCATACAACTATGCGCATGACTCCTTTTGAAGCGGTATATGGACAAAATCCAACTTCAATCCTCTCATATTTTCCAGGTGTCTCGAAGGTCCAAGCGGTTGACCAAACGCTTACAGTTTGAGAGGTTATTCTCCATACCCTCAAAGAGAATTTGGTCATGGCCCAGAATCACATGAAGAAACAAGCAGATCAAGGTTGCTCTGAACATCAATTTGCAGAAGGGGATCGTGTGTTTCTTCGACTGCAACCTTACAAGAAAAATTCCATCAAGGCTAACAATTGTCAGAAACTAACGCCCAAATTTTATGGTCCTTATACCATTCTCAAGAATGTGAGACAGGTGGCCTATCAGTTAGCTTTGCCCAGTCATTCTAATCTCTATCATGCTTTTCATGTTTCCTGCTTAAAGAAGGTGATTGGAACTAAGTGCCAAACTCAAACCAACCTTCCTGAGTTGGACGAAGAAGGCTCCATTTGGCTACAACCACAAGCAGTTTTGGACTGGCGCTAGCGTCGATTGTGTTAGCGAACCATCAAGGAAGTGTTAATCCAGTGGAAAGATACAACTCTAGCAGATGCCACTTGGGAACCAACTACCATTCTGCAACAATTTCCCCATCTCAAGCCTTGAGGACGGGGTTATTTTTAAGGGGGAGGACATGTTAGGGACCTAACCCCCCACGCAGGTAGAATAATATATTTCCATGTAATAAAGGTCAATATTAATAAGGCCTAGCAATAAGGAAGAATAAGTCTAATGTAAGAAGACCTAATAGAAGCTTCCACTTCTAGAAGGATCTTCCTCTAGATGGTTCTTTTGATAGACATATTTAGTATAAATAGGAGTCGAGGGTACGAGAACTCTTGTCTTGGATATTATTGTAATAGAGCTCTACTCTGTTGGAGGTTGCCCCCTCAAAGAGGCAAGTGAACATTGCTCTTAGTAATCAAAGTTTTCTTTTTGGTATTATTCTGGCATCATTTTGGTATTATTTTGGTGTTGTTCTGGTTATACTGTTGTTCATCTCCCATTTCTAGCTATTTATTTCTGTTCCGCATACTTTTTATATCTAGAATATTACAGTTTATTTATGCTCGTGATTATTTTTTTCTTAACTTATCCTTGTTGTATTACATGATTAAGCACATGGGGATATACCTTGATGAAATGGTGAACAAGTGGTTGCACTAGTTGTATGACTTCACCTGACATTTCAGGACCTGATCTTCAGGGCCCCAAGGCCCCAGGTAAGTAGGTAGGTCATCTTGATTTCTTGCATTTTGCATCTTGATTGCTCATGATAGTTTAGTTGCATTTCACTTTTCTCTACTTGTATTTTGATTTACATATTTCCCTTTCATCATATTATATGAAAAATACAAATTTTTATTTTCTAGATTAGTTGTCGTTTTTGAGATTTTGATTTTTGATATATATAAACAAAGAGTGAGTAGAGCCACCCTAGATTTTACGCTTTTATTTTTTAGAGTAGGCATAGGTCTAACAAGGAGATGTTAAGTTCTCATGCACTCTACGGTGAGTACATGTCCCCGAGTAAAAGCCATATGTTATCCCTACTTTTTAGGGATAACTAATGAGATGATGTCTCGAGTCCATCGGGTTGAAGACATGGAGTACCGAGAGACAAATGACTGATAACGTCCACATTCACAGACACAGACCCGCTTCACCACCACACATCCTGAATTCGTGACAATGAATTTCACCACATCAACTTGCTTCCGGAAGATGATGGGTCTTACTCCATGAGGTACAATTCAGGTGTTGTGGTAAGTGTCACTTTTTTTATCACTCCAAGAAACCCTTTGTGGTTGTAGAACAAAGGTGCTTGGTAACTTCAAGTAAAAATGTTTGTGTTTTGTGTAGATGGATCAATGGGATAACTCAATTCAAATATAGTATTCAGACAGTCAAGATGGTAATCAAATGAACCAGTGCTCTCAAAGATTGATAATCAGTAGATAACTTTAAGTGGGCGAAGAGAAAATTGATTATAAACCAGTACACAATGTAGGGTCTAATAAACAATGAAGAAAATGTTTACCAAGTTATGAGCCAAACAATGAGATAACAGTCATTCAAGGCTAGACAACTCAAATAAAAGTACAGAAAGAAGGTGGAAAACTGACATCAAAAGAGAGAGAAACCTGTGATTTAGTATTAGCATCTATGGGCCTGTTTACAATAAAGTATTACTGTATCCAAAATTGAACCTCTTAGTTCATCTTCTGTTTTCAGCTTTATAGCTTTTACAATGCAGTTTTTAGATCCTAAAATAATGGATCTGATATTCTAAAAACAAAAAGTAAATCATATTTGCAAAAAAACTAGGAAGAAATCCTCAAGATGAGGTCAATCCCTATCTAATGATCTTCAAAATTGGTAGAAAGTTGATGAAGTGTAGTCCAGCCTTCCAAGGCTCTTTAGTTTGATATCCTGAAGATGAAATTCGAGTTGGATGATGTGTCTTCAAATCCCTGATTTTTTGCCTTTGAAAAAGACACCAAATTTATTTGAATAACCTCTTATGATCTTATCCCTCACAAATAGCATTCAAATATAACTTGATAATTCACCATTTATCCATTAGAATCGATTTCAAACCATTCGGATTCAAAAAATCTCGATCTGGGCAAAAACATTAGCTTGCTGCCCTGTAACAGTTTTGCAAAGCATTTTCTGACATCTGATCTTGCGGGGTGATTTCAACTTCTTCCCGAGCTTCAAATACAAATCTGATTGCATCATTGGAAATATTAGGATGTGTAGTCATCAATCAACTATTTGAACGTGCGAAACGGACATTCCAAGGCTGAGAAAAATGATTTTTCCCAAAGGCAGTTTTTAGGAAATTCTACAGGTTTCGGTGGTAACGGCTTCAAGGATTCTTTGATGAAGATCCTCTCTTTCTGAATGGTCTCTTTACTTCCTCATGCTGAGTCTTAGCTTGTGTTTCTCCTTCAATGAAAGTAGCATTTTTTGCAAGAGTCTCTAATCCACAAAGGTTATGACTCGACAAAAACCCTGTAACAAGATTTGAGGCGAGAATTGCTCAATTCTTAATCACAGAAGCAAAAATTAAGTCACTTAATGATTGAAACGCACAGGTGTATAATGAACTTTCCCTTCAAACTAGAATTTCAACCATCTGTTGCCTCTGAGATGAAACTGGAGCTTCAGTTGCATGCCTGTATGAGAGAATTTCGAATATTTGCTATGTTAATCAATACAAGGACTCGGTGCATGAAATAATGAATGTTTAACCACATTCCTAATTAAATGTGACATCACAGTGTTCATGATCATATCCATAAGATCCGCACACAATCTTGAGTTTGTTATGATATATCCCATCGTGAAATTCTATGCCATACACAATGTTAATGACAATTGACAACCCGAGCATATAAATGAAGTTTCGGCAGGTATTCCTCAGCAAACTGCAATGAGAACCACGTGATGCACCATTTGTCATGATTTTCGGTGGATAGCAATGATGCTCAGGCTCACTTGATGTTTGGCGCGTCTGAAAGCATGAGAGTTTTAAATTTAAACGTGAAAAAGCTTTCGGTGGTTAAGGGCCTTCTGCCATGGGCCTCTTATCCACCGAAAAGGTCCACTTTCGGTAGTTAAGTGGTATTTTGGTAAACCCCTTAAACCACCGAAACCTGTAATTCAAAAATTAGCAAGCCAACATCCAAAGTGATGGTTCTTTCAACTGTACACTTCAAAAATAGACCTCCTAAGGTACTCTAAAAAATTTAGGAAGAAATTTTTTGACTCTATCTTATCACCTAAAATAATGAAACTTTGGCAGTGTTATTTTAGGAGATAACATCTGGCTCCTACTTGGGGATGAAATCCTCCCAATGAGGTTTCCAAGAACTCAGTAGTTCCAGTCGTCTTTTCTGTTGGGCATGGAGTCATCTGGCTGCCTTTGGAATTGGGCATGGAGTCAATTAGCCCGTGAAACCAATCTCTGAAAACTCTCAAGCTCTGTGCGACTGGTATTTGAATACCTTCAAAACCTGCCTTTATTCAACCAATGTTAACTACTATTTCTGCTGCAATCTGGAAATTCTCGGGCAGCGAGCTTATTTCCTACTCCTACACTAACCAGCTCTGCCATTTGTTAAGTGAATGATAATTTCCATGGTAGCCATCCAAGTAATTTGAACACTGAAGAAATCTTGTCTTTATTATTGATCAGCAAATGATGTTGAACATGCAACCATAGTGACAAGGAGCTTTTCAGGAAATCACACTTACCCAGAAACACTGGCAAACTAAGAAAATATGAAATTTTCAGGTTCTTTGATAAGTATAGATCCATGAAAACTGCTACTGGATCCTTGAAAAGAAAATAAGAAACATGCTGCTTCTCGGGAAAAAGTTGCATGTCCATGGTAACCTCTTGCTCAGCCATGACTATTCCTCTACAAGAAGATTGATCATCTTCTTGTCCTCTTGAGATCAACTCGTGATCATCAAAAAATACAATTTCCTTATCAGAATAATGGTCATAAAAGGACAACAAAACAAGATTTCCATCACATGAATTAGGATCAACTAAGAATATATAATTTCTTATGCAATCATCAGTCATCATAGGCTCTTCTTGATTTACAAATTGATCATAAACTTCACAAGCATAGCTATCTCTGGAAAACTCTGCACATACTGAAGAATCTAATTCTGAATGTGAAATGTACTCACCTTCAGGCTGTTGTTCCTTATCTGTTTCATACTTACTGTTTTCTTCAGAACAATCCTCAGCGGATGATGATAGAGCAATGTTTAAATGACAAGGATTATGATCAGCTAGGAACATGTATTTTTCAATGCAATCATTGGTTATCATAGATTCATTCTGATTTGCAAATTGATCATAAACTTCAGATTCATACCTGTCTCTGGAGTACTCTGAAACTGTTGAAAAATTCAGATCCGAATATAAAAAGAGCTCACATACTCGTTGTTGTTCTAAAACTGTTCCAACCTCATTATTCTCCTGCTCAAAATCTGAAGTATAATGACATTCTGCTTGCTCATGTGCTTGTAGATTTTCAAAGAAATCTCGACCTTGGATCCTTCGAGAAGCACAAATGTTCTCCTCTACTTCTTGAGCATATTCAAATAACCGGGTTAAGGATGGAGAGTTCCGTTCTAGCAGAAGAAGGGCAAGATCTGAATGAAGACCCATAATATAATATATCATGGCAAATGTTTCTGTAGATCGGACCTCCGAAGGCATGTCATGATAAACACGGTAAAACCTTCTATTGAAAATAAGCAAGGCTTCATCCTACTCTCGTTTCAAAGCATAGAAATCAGCGAGGTAAGAATATAGAGATTTGTATTTTCCCCAATACTTATAGAAAGCATTAGAGAACTCAATCCAAGAGCCAATTGAATCAACTCTCAGACCCTTAAACCATGTAGCAGCATCTTTGATCAAATATTTCGAAAACATTCTCATGATCACATCTTCATGTGCAATTGAAAAACGATCAACAAAATCCAAAAAGGATTCCACGTGTCTCTCGGCTGAAGCTTGATTCTCTCCAGAAAACCAAGGGAGATATCCATAACAGTCATCAGGATAAGGATGAAGAAAAAGGGGCAGCTTTAAAGGCTTGAACATCTTCATCCGGATCTTAACTTGAAAAGTTGTGGGCTGATCATGAGAGTTAACGAGTTCATGACAAGGTTCATAAATTATGACAAGAGGGGCTGAGATTTGGACAGGGTCTGAAACAATTTCTATCTTTTCAAGGTCACATGGCTGATCAGATTCTAAAGGAAAAGAAATACAGTGGTCATCTTTGAGAATGGGCTGAGGTAAAGCTACCGAATCTACATCTACAATGCAGGGCTACAGGATTTCCTCTTCTAAAGATGAATATATACAAGAAGGATGATGATTTTATGAATATACAAAACATAAAATAATTCTCTTTACACGCGAAGGGAAAAGAATGAAAGAGGTAATAAAAAACAACAACAGTTCATGAAGCAAACTAATGAACTGATACCTGGATTTTGATTTGAGCCTCTTCATCTTATATCAATAGGATCCTCCCCAGTGGAGTCTTGAACGTGGAGTCGCCAGATAGATGCTTACAACCAATATAATGCTCAGCCTTTGTCTATCATCAAAAGTTGAAACTATGTCGTCTCCCAGGGAAGCTTGCTTCACTCTCCGTTCCCCGGCAATGACGCCAATTTGTTATCACTCCAAGAAACCCTTTGTGGTTGTAGACCAAAGGTGCTTGGTAACTTCAAGTAAAAATGTTTTTGTGTTTTGTGTAGATGGATCAATGGGATAACTCAATTCAAATATAGTATTCAGACAGTCAAGATGGTAATCAAATGAACCAGTGCTCTCAAAGATTGATAATCAATAGATAAATTTAAGTGGGAAAAGACCAAATTGCTTATAAACCAGTACACAATGTAGGGTCTAATAAACAATGAAGAAACTGTTTACCAAGTTATGAGCTAAACAATGAGATAACAGTCATTCAAGGCTAGACAACTCAAATAAAAGTACAGAAAGAAGGTGGAAAAATGACATCAAAAGAGAGAGAAACCTGTGATTTAGTAGTAGCATCTATGGGCCTATTTACAATAAAGTATTACAGTATCCAAAATCGAACCCCTTAGTTCATCTTTTGTTTTCAGCTTTATAGCTTTTACAATGCAGTTTTTAGATCCTAAAATAATGGATCTGATATTCTAAAAACATAAAGTAAATCATATTTGCAAAAAAACTAGGAAGAAATCCTCAAGATGACGTCAATCCCTATCTAATGATCTTCAAAAGTGGTAGAAACTTGGTGAAGTGTAGTCCAACCTTCCAAGGCTCTTTAGTTTGATATCCTGAAGATGAAATTCGAGTTGGATGATGTGTCTTCAAATCCCTATTTTTTTGCCTTTGAAAAAGACACCAAATTTATTTGAATAACCTCTTATGATATTATCCCTCACAAATAACATTCAAATCTAACTTGATAATTCACCATTTATCCATTAGAATCGATTTCAAACCATTCGGATTCAAAAAATCCCGATCTGGGCAAAAACATTAGCTTGCTGCCCTGTAACAGTTTTGCAAAGCATTTTCTGACATCTGATCTTGCGGGGTGATTTCGAATGTCTTCCCGAGCTTCAAATCCAATCTTATTGCATCATTGGAAATCTTAGGATGTGTAGTCATCAATCGACTATTTGAATGTGCGAAACGGACATTCCAAGGATGAGAAAAACGATTTTTCCCAAAGGCAGTTTTTAGGAAATTCTACAGGTTTCGGTGGTAACGGCTTCAAGGATTCTTTGATGAAGATCCTCTCTTTCTGACTGGTCTCTTTACTTCGTCCTGCTGAGTCTTATCTTGTGTTTCTCCTTCAATGAAAGTAGCATTTTGTGCAAGAGTCTCTAATCCACAAAGGTTATGACTCGACAAAAACCCTGTAACAAGATTTGAGGCGGGAATTGCTCAATTCTTAATCACATAAGCAAAACTTAAGTCACTTAATGCTTGAAACACACAGCTGTATAATGAACTTGCCCTTCAAACTCACGACAAATAAGGAGAATTTTTAATATTTGCTCTGTTAATCAATACAAGGACTCGGTGCATGAAATAATGAACGTTTAACCACATTCCCAATTAAATGTGACATCACAACGTTCATGATCATATCCATAAGATACGCACACAATCATGAGTTTGTTATGATATATTCCATCGTGAAATTATGTGCCATACACAATTTTAATGACAATTGACAACCCGAGCATATAAATGAAGTTTCGGCAGGTATTCCTCAGCAAACTGCAATGAGAACCACATGATGCACCATTTGTCATGATTTTCGGCAGATAGCAATGATGCTTAGGCTCACTTGATGTTTGGCGCGTCTGAAAGCATGAGAGTTTTAAATTTAAACGTGAAAAATATTTCGGTGGTTAAGGGCCTTCTACCATGCGCCTCTTATCCACCGAAAAGGTCCACTTTCGGTAGTTAAGTGGTATTTTGGTAAACCCCTTAAACCACCAAAACCTGTAATTCAAAAATTAACAAGCCAACATCCAAAGTGATGGTTCTTTCAACTGTACACTTCAAAAATAGACCTCCTAAGGTACTCTAAAAAATTTAGAAAGAAATTTTTTGACTCTATCTTATCACCTAAAATAATGAAACTTTGGCAGTGTTATTTTAGGAGATAACAACTTTAATATTTGAGGCATTTTGATCATGTTGCATTTTGAACTGCGTTTGATTATGTAATGTATGCTTGGAAATTATGCTCTTTTCCTTGTTTCACCTTGGTGGTTGACATTGTGCCCTAGTAAGTGGTCACCCTTAGGGATTGGTTTGCTATTGGGAGGTCCCCTTGACAATTCATCGTGCCATTCTCGATCATACTTATCATTTTCCAGACTTTATCCTCTCACCCCCCTATCTTTTGGGATTTTCGGGTGTACTGACCCAAAAAGGGATTGTCCCTCATTTCATGGGAAGAAGGGGTTGAAGGCCCAGAGGGATGTAGTTTCAAAAAGATAAAATTCAAATCATATCCTTCCAAATTCTCACCCAAAGAGTTATTGAGAACAATGAAATGTTTCTCCTAAAAAATAAAATACCTACAAAAGAATATATATATATATATATATATATATATATATATACCCACTTGTTGAGGGATCTACACAATTGTGTTACCTTGATTTTACCCCTATGGAACTCTTTGTACCTCTTCCTTCAAGTGACACTATGGTACTACATATATATATATATATATATATATATATATATATATATATACCCACTTGTTGAGGGATCTACACAATTGTGTTACCTTGATTTTACCCCTATGGAACTCTTTGTACCTCTTCCTTCAAGTGACACTATGGTACTACCCCCCAAGATTATATTTACCCATAGGGATTACCCAGTTGTTTTGGACCTTAATTAATTAATGACAATAACTAGGTTTGGAAAAATGATGCATTGAAAATGAAGGTGCAACACACCCTCTACAAAGGCACCCATAAATGAGACACTACGAACCCTTGTATGTCATGAACCCAATGCCCAAAAGTATTTCCCCCATCCACTTCATTTTCTCCACATGGATTAGAGAGGGTTCCACCTGGGAAACACTCCTTGACCTAAGGAATGAATCGTGCAATAGGTCACCTTGTCAACCCTCACATACCTAAACTTGGAAAATTGCATAAGGTCTTTGAGCACTTGTTTAATATGATGATGTAGTTTTTTATGTACATGATTGGATGGATCTTATATTAAATGTGATTTTACTTTCCATGATGCTTTGACTTGATATCCTTGGAGGGCACACTTATTTGTCTTTGCAAGACCTTATTGATGGACATTTTAGAGGAACAAGCCCAAAGTGGGTCTTCATTGGGGAAATAATTCCACAGGTTGCATGCCATGGCCTACACACACGATGATGATTGTAGCCTTTGGAGGCTTGAGAGACACCTTAGAGGACCTCTCCTAGCCCTTCAAAACCCGAATGACTTGCCTTTGGAGGCTAGAGCGCTACATCTTGGGGATTGACGTCTTGTTGGGGCTAGGGTTTGGTGGTGGTGGTGTTCATAATTGACACTTGGCACCCTTTGAGGAGGAGGAGTCTTGGATTGATGGAGGAGACCCTAGCGCATGAGAAGGAGGCCTTTGGAGGCCCAACATTTCATATCCAAACTCAACAATTTTCTCAAGGTGCCAAAACATTTCCCTAAAGGGGTGACGTCATGTCTTTTAGGGTTTTCTTATGTGAAAATTAAAATTTAAAGTTGTAAAGGGGAAAAGTAAAGGAGGTTGGCCTCCTTACTTTGTGGTTTTCCCTAATTTAAGTGGACAAACACTTTTTATGATATTTGTACAAATAAGTATCATTTTCATTTCATTTTCATCGTAGCTCTTCCATTTGGAGAAGGATACTTGGCTGAAATTTGCGCCCTCTTTGGGAAATTTGGATATCTCTCTCTCGTGAAAATGTATTTTAGTGATTTATCTTGGTATATTGTGGAGCTAAGGTGGTGTGCACCTATTGGAGACTTCTTATCTTTCTTATGAATGTACATTGCTTGGTGAACTAGGGTTTTATATTTCATCTCTCTTGGAATTGGTAAGAAAAATCAGCAATTTGTTAGTTCTTCTTACTTGTTTCATAGTGTTATTGGTTTAAACCCTAGGAGGAGTATAAATGCATACACCCTCCATCAATCTTGATTTCAATGCTAGTTGATAAGTCATTTTTGTCAAGGTTGCTACGAGGAGTACAAGGGTGTACACTCTTATAGATTTACCTTGGTTTGATTTGTGTGCCCTAGGAAGTAAAAGGGATTACACCCCTGGGGACATTATGGATCTAAATATTACATCCAAGACTCCATTTACCCAATATTTTAAATGAACTAGTCTGAATTTTGCATTGGAGAAATAAAATTGTTTGCATTGGGTAACATGATTTTACGAGATTTTCAAATTATTTAAAGTGGAATCAATTCTATGCTCTAATAGCTTGCTTGACCCACTAGGGCGTCTTATTTTTCCAAGGATATATTATTGTTGTCATAAATTAAATATACAACCATTAGGGCTGCAACAAACTACTGTATATCTTTGAAAATAACTTGCATTTCAACCATGGAAATTTTCTAGTAAGCCATTACTATCATTCTACTGCTAATTCGTGAACTTTTGGTCGGATTACTTGCTTGTTCTCATGGTTGAAACTTGATGCCATAAAAAATATTTTCTACAACCATTTGGCTGTTACAAACATACTTTGAAAAATTCATACAACAACCCTCTAATACCACTTAAGTTTGTGCTAAAGTATTGGGAACCAATCCACTTGTTTTATGCTTCATTTCTCAATAAAGCTTTGATGCTTTCAGTGGTTAAATATGCACTAATTAGCTTTATTCCTCACTGATATATACTCTTGTTTACTGCTGTAATTTGGGACAACAAACTTAAATTTCTTTTCCACTTAATCTTGGAGCTTGTATACTTGTCTCTTCTTGTGCCTCATGCAGGTACAACTATTTTCCGTAGGTACTCAAGCACTTGAAAACCATTAACCATCTTTGAGACTTGTTCCCAAGCCAGTTTCCACTTAGTAGTTTGACCTAAAAGGGTATCATCTTCCATAAACTCACTTTCTATCTCATTTCCCCCTAGGGTCACCCGAGATTCCCCCCTTGTGTAGGATTTCTCCTTCACTAAAGCAAGGGGAGGGTTTATCTAATGTGACAACAAGTAGACTCTCCCATAGTTATCGCCATCTCATGGATTGGGTCGGACTTTTACCAACCTACATTTTGTGCGATAACAATAACAACAAACAACATTTAGTAACAACAAACAACAGAAAAAAAACAAGTTGTGCTTTTGTAACAACAAACATTTGCCATTAATTAAATCCCAATAACTCACTACAACTGCCAACTGTTAGTTGTCGAACTTAAACATGTGTTATCTTTCAAGCATGGAATGATTACGAGGGTTGTTGATGTTGAATGTTGTTGTGGCTATTAACTAAATGAGTTCATTTTAATTTTATGTTCCTTTTGTGTTCCAATTTCGGATGATAATCCTGTTGGGCGGGAAAGGTAAAATTACCATAATTATAATTCACCTTGCTTGGCTCTTGAGCCATGGAGATCCCAACTTGCAAGTAAATATTTGAATTTGAATTTTTGAATTACCATGAGCTATTTCCCAAACACAGGTTTACCAAATTGGCTAGATATTGAATGGATTTCATTTTTAGAAACTGATAATTTACCTTCTTAATAAGCATCTAATACAGTGTGGAATCTTCTTTTTGCAATTGCAGTGAAATTATTTCTTGAAAAAAGAGGGTGTTATGAGAGTGGTTAAAGCGGTTTCTTCGTGTGGAGATTAAGGAAGATAAATTGGATCAAATGAGCTAAAGTTCTAGTTTTGTTTTCATTATTTTGGAATGAGGGCATGAGGTGGATTGATCACTCCATTTTCAAAGTAATTCCGATGACTTCAATATATCTAGGCATATATGTTTTGATGATGTACTGGGCATATTTGGACTGGTGTATATGAAAGAGCATTTCAAATTACTATCTTTTGATAGTAGAGCCTTGGACAACAACTCTTTAAAATAATAAAAGAAATGTGTGTTTATTAGAAGAATTTTATTGTTTAAGTTCCAAATGGGAGCAATATTTCAAATCTAATATTTCCACTAGACTTATTATTTGTTTGCTTGAATTTTTTAAATTTACGGTTGCATTTTGGATTTGAAACGCTTGTAATTCAACTTTTCTTTGACAAGAGATTTACTGAATTCTTCGTTAGTATGGGAGATTAAATAGAATCGACGCTTTACCAAATTCTTCGTTATTATGGGAGATTAAATAGAATTGAATCGGATATCCAACTTAGAAGGAGCAGGGCGATAGCTCTCCAATGAAAATATCGAATCCTTTTACTCACTAAAGTTCGATTTTATTTCTACCCCCTCCATTGAGGATCTGTTACTTCCGTTACATAGGCTAATTGAGATTCTAGAGTAAGTAGATGGCCTACATGCTGATTGAGATTCTAGAGTAAGTAGATGATCTACAGGATGATTGAGATTATAGTAAGTAGTAAGTAGATGATCTACTTTTCAACTACACCTTATAGGTCTTTTATCTTAAGAGAATGGTAAAGGAGGTGTAAAACTTCATTTAAGGAGTTGATCTTGAACCAAAAACGTCTAAATTGTCTTGACGATAAAATCCAAATCCATGTGATGATTGATCCAATAAATCAAGACCACCTATGTGATAATTGGTACAATGGTACAATGATTTTGTTGGCGAGGGAGGGAATTTGGCCCCTATCAAATTCCACTAAAATATTCCTAGATTAGGGTGAAAGGACTTAGAAAACATATTGCGTGCACAAAACAATACACACTTCTATTATTATTTCATATACAAACCCAAATACAATACACTTGTATAAGTGTTGACAAATCCAACTTGTTTCAAACTTGAACATAGTTACCAACTTAATGAGAACTGTGACCTCAAAACGAAAATTCTGGCCCAAAAAACCCATATTTTTGCATAAAAACATCAAAATCAATCCCCAAATCAAAAAGTGGTGCTACCAGTAGCACCATTTTTTAAAACGGGGTCAAAATTACAACATTTTTTAAACATGGTCTTCAAAATTTAGACAGTAGCTCAGAAAAACCTTAAAATGAACACCTAAAAACAAATAAGATGTATTTTATCACTTGGTACCATTAAAACCAAAACCTCAAAATCAACCATCAAATTGAAAAGTATTGTTACCGGTAGCACCCATTCTAAAATTGGGGTATGCAAATGACACATTTTATAATGCGGTAAAAGAAATCATCATTACTATAAACAAAATCATAAAAGAAACCCTTAAATGTTTACTTTTTAAATGTTATTATCACTCAAAGCACAAGGTAATACATAATGGCATGAAAATATCACAATATACTTTAAAAATTCAACGTCACCTTTTAATATTTTTTTGCTTTTAATAATAAAAAAGTAAATACAAGTTACATTGAATGAAACATAAATAATTTCTTAAAAGTATTGTTATATTGACCATATTCAAAACATATGAGCTAAGAAATGTTATTATATTATCCATAATAAAAAAACATATCATTCATAAAACATAACAAAAGATTCATAACTTCATGTAAGATCATATGTAAGTTCAATGCTCTTTTTTAGTTACCATACAAACATCATATGGATCAAAAATTCGTAAAATGTTGCATACACTTATTCAGATTGACTCATGGTTTTTGAAATACCATCAGAGTCTACATTGTCTTTAGATGAATGTTTTGATGAATATGTAGATGATCCATACTCTTCTCTATTGTCGATGAATGCACCATCTGACTCTACATGCATGCCCAACATTTCAGATGTCATATGCATTTTAGATCTACAACTAGGTTCAAGATACTCTCATCTTGCATTTATTTCTTGCGGCAGCAACCTCTTGGTAATCTTTGTTGTCTTGGAGCGAAGAGTTCTTCTCTTTTTCAAATTGAAGTCATAAACAAGTATGTCAACATCATCTAATTTTAAGAGGTCAGTGCGACAATGAGTTGTATTTTGACCCTTTCTTTTTCTCTTTCTATTGACATGTTTCTCAACCACCATCTCTAGCTTGTACACACCATTGAATGGGTGTGTACTTGTTTCATACCAATGCACTTCAATTGCAATAACATCATCCTTTTCTTTCTCAATATTTATAACATTTTCTATCCAGAATGGATAACCATGTGGATCTTCAGTCACTAAAAATGCAATCATGCTACCCTCCTTAATATCTTGTATTGAACCCCTGTAAAGGTATTCCATGGCTTCACGTTGTGCACGTGACCTTCGTGAACCAATATACATTTCTCTTTCCTCTGCTTGTGTAATCTCAATAGCACCTTGAGATTCTTAAACTCAACAATGTTTGTTTCTTCAGATTCGTTTGGCATATTTTGTGGCCAATGAAATGGAGTCCTCAACATTGTATCTTCATTTGTTGAGCTTGAAATTATGTCACTTTGACTATTGAAAAAAGACTCCCACCAAACAGAATCAAC
>ML785454.1:585708-608810 GCA_009831015.1 Picea engelmannii
AAAATGAAAATGTCTCCTTGGTATATATAGGAGACTAGGAGGTATAATTACAACTAATGGCCTAAAGCCGACCTAAATAAAATAACATTACTAATATAATATGCCCCAATTAAGGGGTAATGAGCCAATATTAGGGCTTAACAAAAGCCTTAGGAAAACCTAGGCTGACATATTCCCCAATTCAGTTAAGAATGGAAAACCAATATTTCATCTTCCCCATTGGAAGACTGGAGAATGTGGTAATAGATGTTGTAGGAGTAAAGACAGTGGTTGACTTTGAAGTCATTGAGATCATGGGAGATAAGGACCCTTACCCTGCACTACTTGGAATTGATTGGGCCTATGACAACTATTGGAACAATATACTTTTCTAAACTTGAGACTAAAGGGAACTTTCTTTTATCTAAAAAAAGTTTATTATGGAGCTGCCTTTCTATAAACGAATTAATTTTAATGAAGCCTACTTTGATTTTTCGGGAGTCGGCAGTTCGCGAATTATAAGGAGTCACTGTCGAAGCCTCCTCAAACCCCCGATTCCCTAATCCACGAACGTGTTAAAAGCTAACGCCACGTTATCAATATATGAGAAGGTTAAATGTTAACAAGTCTCATCACGATTTCACGACTCGAGTTGCCTGCATTCTATAAGTTTCAAGTTCGCGGTATCAGAAACCCCAAAAATTTTTGTTTTAATCGCACTTAACTCCGAGCTAAAAGTGTTTAACTGTTAATAAATCCCATCATAATTTCGCGATTCAGGATTCCTTGCGTCAAAGTGTTATCAAAGTCTTGACCCTCAAAACCCCGATTCCCAAATTCATGAAGAGTTGAAGATTAATTCCTAATCGCAATTAATTAAAAGTTTTAAAACAGATGATTATCGCCTAAGATAATTACATCGCGATTTCGCGATTCAGGATTTACTTATGTCATGATTCTCAGAGATAGGACGCTTGATACACCGAAACATGAAATCCCAAAAGAATTAAGAGCTTAAACGTAATTAACTTATCTTTAAAACAACTTTAATGATATCAAAATCACTTTTCGCATTTCGCTATTCGGTAGTTTTCAATGACACTCCTTTCGAAACTTCAGTTTTGAATCGCCGATATGTGGTAGTATCTATAACGGATTAATGGAGATATTTTAAACATAAAGCACGTATCTCTAGGCGTACTTTCCCCATTAAAGAATTTAATTTTTATCGCCTGTATCAGTACGCTCAAATTAAGATGAGTTAAGGGTAAATAAAGGTTTGTTATCTCGAATTTCATTCTTATTTTCAGATCGGAAGCGAGTCACATTCAGATGAGCTTACACAATTTCTTCTCTCTAACATGCTTTCATTTTAGCACAAATGTCATGGAACCCAAAGAAGAGAGAGGAGTCTGGTGAAAGCTCAAATCCGGCGGTAGACGTTATATCCAACACTACGCCGCATGCTATTGATTCAATCAAATCCTGGAGGCAGTTTTTTGAGAACTTGGACTATGAGATTAGGAATTGCCCCAAGGATTTCGGGGATGAAAGGACTGAAAATAAACTCAGAGACATAGCAGAGTTTAAGCTTCATAAAATAGCGACACGACCGAGATGCATGCCATACAACAACATGCTAAGATGGGATTTAGAGAAAATCGACATTCAGATAAGGAGAATTCTAAACAACCAAGGGGTCGTCATCGACTCGTTTAGACTAGAGAACATCCAAGGAAAAAGAGGCTACAGCAGGTCGCGTTGATTTTCAAAAGCCAGTGACGTTCTCGGCTAGAGAGGAAGTACCAGTAGTCCCAAAACTGACTGTAGGAGAACAGATCAGGGGAGATATCATATTAAAAACATGGGAGACCAATATTGTTGAAAGCAGGAAAATGGCAAGAGAAGTTAAGAAAGAATGTGAAGAAGTGTTTGATCAACTAGATACAAAAACACCGAGCATTGGTAGAGGTGATTGTCCTGGGCTATTAGGACAGATCAACGTTGTAAGGAATCAGCTGCATATCAAGGAGAGCTGGAATGAAGCCCAGCTCGAAATTTCACAATTGAAGCATCCTGATATCACCCAAGTGGATAAGTGGTTGATAAAGCCAAATCTACAGTTGCAGTTGACAAATCTTGAGAAGGAAAGGATTGAACATTGGCTTCCGAAAATTCAGAGGAAATTGTATATGTTCGAAGCAAAGGAAACGACAGAACCCTCCAAAATTTTGGTGCAGTTTCTAGACAGGTGCTTCGAGTGTTCTGGACCGAGCGAAGGAAGCGCTCCAAAAAAATGATGAAGTAACGCATGTATACTCATTCTTGTCCAATTGGTAGAAAAGTAAAAGTAACCGAGCAAAACGGTTTGAATTTTGTATTATGTAATTGTTAACACCTAGGATATTAGGAGAATACCAATCGTCTGGGGTTGATGATTTTCTTTGTATAAATACAATTTTGAAAGATAGAACAAGGGTTTTTTTCCTTTGGCCGATTGTAGCAGAGAAATTTTCTTTCGCCAGAATTAATACAAGGCAAATCGAAGAATCCATATTTCGTCAAGACTGGGTTATGTGTTTCCTCTATTATTTCGCATTTAGCATCATTTTTTATATATATCTTTGATGAATTCTTAGATAGGACGCTCGAAACTCTGAAACACGAAATCCCGAAAGAATTAAGAGCTTAAACATAATTAACTTAACTTTAAAACAACTTTAATCATATCAAAATCACTTTTCACATTTCGCTATTCAGGACTTTTCGATGACACTCCTTTCGAAACTTCAGTTTTGAATCGCTGATATGTGGCAATATCTATAAAGAAATAATGGAGATATTTTAAACATAAAGCACATATTTCCAGGCGTACTTTCCCCATTAAAGAATTTAATTTGTATCACCTGTATCATTACGCTCAACTTAAGATGAGTTAAGGGTAAATAAAGGTTTGTTATATCGAATTTCATTCTTATTTTCAGATCAGAAGCGAGTCACATTCAGAGGAGCTTATGCAATTTCTTCTCTGTAATAGGCTTTCATTTTAGCACAAATGTCATGGCACCCAAAAAAGCGCCTAAGAAGAGAGAGGTGTCTGGTGAAAGCTCAAATCCGGCGGTAGATGTTATATCCGACACTACGCTGCATGCTATTGATTCAATCAAATCCTGGAGGCAGATTTTTGAGAACTTGGACTATGAGATTAGGAATTGCCTCGAGGATTTGGGGATGAAAGGACTGAAAATAAACTCAAATACATAGCAAAGTCTAAGCTTCATAAAATAGAGGCATGGCCGAGACTCATGCCATACAACGACATGATAAGTTGGGATTTAGAGAAAATTGACATTCAGATAAGGAGCATTCTAAACAGCCAAGGGGTCATCGTCGACTCGTTCAGACCAGAGCGCATCCAAGGAAAAAGAGGCTACAACAGGTCGCATTGCTTTTCAAAAGGAAGTGACGTTCTCGTCTAGAGAGGAAGTACCAACAATCCCAAAGTTGACTGTAGGAGAACAGATCATGGGAGATATCATATTAAAAACATGGGAGACCAATATTGTTGAAAGCAGGAAAATGGCAAGAGAAGTTAAGAAAGAATGTGAAGAAGTGTTTGATCAGCTAGATACAAAAACACTGGGCATTGGTAGAGGTGATTGTCCTGGGCTATTAGGACAGATCAACACTGTAAATCATCAGTTTCATATCAAGGAGAGTTGGAATGAACCCCAGCTCGAAATTTCACAATTGAAGCAGCTTGATATCACCCAAGGGGATAAGTGGTCGATAAAGCCAAATCTACAGTTGTAGTTGACAAAGCTTGAGAAGGAAAGGATTGTATATTGGCTTCCGAAAATTCAGAGGAAATTGTATATGTTCGAAGCAAAGGACACGACAAAACCTTCCAAAATTTTGTTGCAGTTTCTAGACAGGTGCGTCGAGTGTTCTAGACCGAGTGAAGGAAGTGCTCCAAAGAAATGATGAAGCAATGCATGTATACTCATTCTTTTCCAATTGGTAGAAAAGTAAAAGTAACCGAGCAAAACGGTTCGAATTTTGTATTTTGTAACTGTTAACACCTAGGAGATTAGGAGAATACCAATCGTCTGGGGTTGATGATTTTCTTTGTATAAATACAATTTTGAAAGATAGAACAAGGGATTTTTTCCTTTGGCCAATTGTAGTAGAGAAATTTTCTTTCACCAGAATTAATACAAGGCAAATCAAAGACTTCATATTCCATCAAGACTGGGTTATGTGTTTCCTCTATTATTTCGCATTTAGCATCATTTCTTATATATAAGTTTGATGAATTCTTAGTTGCACTTTAGTACAACCTCTACTGTGGTGATCAATTATTTTAGTCATCTAATCGTTTACAACGTTTCCTCTATATCAACTATCAGCAGGTACAAGACCTATTAATTACTTAGATTTCTATATCTTATGCTTCATTAAAGTGTTTCTTATATATTTTCTTCTTCTATCACAAAGTGATATTCTTCCTTGATTGATGCCTCACATTGTTCAACAACTTTATGTTTTCTTTCGTTTCACGCATGGTTTTCAAATTTAACTCAATTATAGAAAACGACCTTTGATTTTGTTATATTATTAATTCGAATTTGGGAATTTTTCTCATATAATCTAAAATTGAAACAACAACCTAAAAAGCAACAAACCCTTTAAAAATTTGTTCCTCCATGACTATACCAATTGCAAAACAGCCCAATATCGAACCCGATCTCACAGATCAAACCAACATCACTTTAAACCTTTTTGATACCATCCTAAAAAGGACCACCACCTGAGTCGAACTCGAACGTTCATGGGCAACCATTGAATGAGATATAAGCATTCAGGAACAATTGGAAGCTAGACAAAGACAACTAAGAATTCAACCTTAGCTTCTTTTCCAAAAAAGTTGTTTCCTTCCTTTTATATCTTATACCCTCTTTTTGGATGCCTAGACTCTATAATTTATAGCCTTAAGTACAGACTCTGGAACAACAACAACTATGCATTAATCGACTTAAAGAAAGACACCATGACCTTTGAGGCTGATGGAATCAAGGTAGTTCAACCTTTGGATCCATATATAGGACCCAGGTATACAGAGCCAACAGACAATAATATGGAGGGAGAAGACTTGGACCAGCTGTACACCATAACAACAGGAACAAGAGACGATTATGTAAATCCTACTATCTATGGATCAATAAGTTGGAGAAGCATACAGTCAGTACATCAAGATTCATAATTGGATTTTGACAGCTGGCAACAAGGTTCACACAAAATATTCTCAAGAAGATGCGGAATTTTCAGAGTAACCAGATGGCTTGGGACCGAAGTTAGAGAACTCCCAGTATACGATGACACCTTAGAACTAGACAATTTTCTACTCAACATGGAGGAAAAGGTAGTAGAATATCAAAGAATCTTGATACTAGATGTAGCTTTTTAGGACACCCCTTCCATATGGTGGACTAATCATAAATCCTTACTCAGAACTTGGGACGATGTGAAGCAAGCTATCAAGTATAGGTTCCAGAATAAGGAGCAGCTGGAATCAGAGATGCAGACGGATCTCCAAGTTGTGCAACTTTTCTGTGGAGAATCGGATCCTAGAATGCATATTGAACAGTGCGTGACACAGTGGAAAGATGCGGGAATACCCTCTCACTCCTAGGTTCAGGTATTTCCCCACTCCCTAGGTCCAATCCCGAAATCTTGGTTCATACATGAAGAAACCAGAAGACAGACCAACGACTGGAAAACACTGGCAACTCATTTTTGCAAGGACTTCTCATTTACAAGTAAGTACCATGAGCTTGAAGTAGTCCTGCAAAATATCAAAGAATTTCTTTTTACAAACAATGGTGATCATAAATAAAACTTAGTGGTATGTGCCAAACATAGCCAAGAAATTCAAACTAACCTTCACCTTCCCTCAACTGAGAAACCTATAGAATGCTATCAAATTAGCAGGGATTCAGAAATCCTAGATGACTTAGAGGAATTGAGAAACCTAGCCATCAAAGAGATAGAGGGGAATAGAGAAATCCAAAACACCATACCCAGCCAGACTGATAGTTCCTACAATCACCCATTAAAATTGCGCAAAATCAATATAGGGACCACAAAGCAACCCATGATAGCTATGGTGGGAGACAACTGGGATGAGCAAACCAGTCAAGAAATACAGAGTTTGTTGGAAGAATATGAGGATTTGTTCCCAAATACTTTTTCAGAGTTAAAGGGAATCAAAGGAGTTATGGGAGAAATGAAAATTGAGTTGAAACCAGGATCCAAGCCGATGAGACATAGACCATATTGTCTTAACCCTAGAGTAAAAGAGAAGGTTAATAAGGAGATAGATAAGATGTTGGAAGCATGACTCATTTTTGTAGTAGAAGAAGCAGAATGGGTCAGCCCAATAGTTATTCAAAGCAAGAAAGGCACATAGGATATTAGGATCTGTGTAGACTATAGAAGCCTTAACTCTGCCTATGTGCATGACCCTTTCCCAACACCTTTTACTGAGGAGGTGCTAGAACAGGTTGCGGGTAAGGAAGCATACTCATTCACAGATGGATTTTCAGGGTATCACCAAGTCAGGATCACCGAAGAGGACAAAAATAAGACCACATTCAAAACAGAATGAGGATATTTTGCATACAATGTGATGCCATTTGGTTTAAAGAACGCCCCTGCAGTTTTCTCCAGGATTGTAATAGCAACTTGTAGAGACTTCATTCACAAGTTTATAGAAGTCTATATGGATGATTGGACAATATATAGCCTGCTCAATGTTATAGCAAGATTTTCCTCACCATTGCTATCTTGCACAGAGAGCCTTTTTCCATTTCCTATGCAGACTTATCATCGCTTTTTGATGAATCCAGAGCTAAAAACATACATTTTTCCACATATACGCTCCCTAATTGCTATGCAATATGCGTGTACGCTTGATGCTCCACTACAGCTCGCGTATATCAGGATTTGTGCCAGAAAATACAAAATGAGGTCGGGTTTCCATGTCACGACAGGAGATCTCTGATCCTTGGCCTTCCATATACTGGAAACGTTTCGACTCGACCCTTCAGTTGCATTCTAAAGGATATAAGAGCACAATTTCGAGCTATGGAAAAGAGAGAGAAAGCATTCAACTTTGAGAGCAAAGTTACTCTGGAGAAATTACTTCATATTGAGTCTGAATCCCTTTGTCCCTCAAGTCTAAACACAGTGTTCATCCCCCAAGATATTCCCTTATTGTTGAGAGGACCTCATTGCCTCTTTCCTATGAGCTTTCCTTTGGTGGAGGATTGAAGTGGTGGAGACCCAGTTGGAAGGAACTTGGTTTCTTGGTTTCGAACCGTGCCGACACGGAAGTCTGTAATGTTGACACTTCTGCTGATCAATTATTAATAGAAATACTCATTTCCCATCCTATTGGTATCTTGCAAATATATGATTATTATCCATGGGCATGTTTGTAATGTTTATTAATGGATTATGCTATATGATGTGTTAACCCCTTTTATATCTTCACTATATACTTGCTTTGTTTGTTTGTTTGTTGAGAACTTCTTGCGGGTATAAAGCTTTGGGTCAAAGTGCTCAACAGTGGAACATCATAAAACGTTGGATCAAGGTAGACCTCTTTCTTTTATTACACATTAGTTTATATAGCATATGTTGGAATTGAGTTGATTTCTGTAGTCATACCTGTCTGTTGTGGTTTACCCTTGGCCATAGAGAGTTTTTCCCTTGTAACAGAAATGGCAACTCCACTGGGGAGAGATCTTCCTTCTAAGGGTTGAAGTACTTTTTCTTCTTACATTGCTCTTTTTCCTTTGTGTTTCTTGTTGTATCTCTGCTGGACAAACTCTGTTCACTCTGGGTCTGCATTTTCAACCTTTTACCCTTGCCTGACCTTGTTTTAAAGCATATACGCCCTTTTTGCCTTGACTGTCGCGTATACACGCTTGTTGTCTCACTGCAAGAAGCATATATACGCTCTATTCTCCTTAACAATCGCGTATACCACTTCCCCTTGCTTGTTTGCTTGGTTTACTGATTGTTGGGTAGGATTTGAGGATTACTGAGCCTTCCTGGATCTCTATAGTGCCTATTGAGATTATCTGGGATGGAAGGAAGCTTGTTGGGAGTTGAATTTTTGGGCGTAGTCTTTCTCTTTGTTTTCTATTTTTAATTTTTCCTTAGTTTCTGGGTTGTTTGCTTGGTATTCTACTTGAGTTACTGCTTCTATACACAGTAGAATTTATATATCAGGTTGCTTATCAGTCCATGCATTTTCTTTTTAGAATATTGAAAATACAAAAAAATAGGCATTTTGCATTGGTTGGCATTTTTGTCTTTGAATCTTTATCATTACCTTAGCGCATTTAGCAAAAGATTTATTTTTACTTCTGAATTGTAGAGTTGAAATTGAAGACTGCATTTTTATTTTTTTTATTAGCATATCATTCATTGAAAAGTTAAAGATAGACTTTGCATTATATCCATATTTATTTTCTTGCAGAGTCATGACACCATGAGTTTCACTTCCAAACCTTTTTGAATAACCACGACCAATAAAATTTACGCTTTAAAACTAAAATTGATTAGTCACGATTTTATTTTTAGGGTGCACAAACTAGCCTAGGATTTTGTGAGTAAACTTCTCCAAGGAAATTAAATCAACATATGTATCTGAGACAGGGAGTTCAGAAGTCCATTGTATAATTGGTAATATCAGGAGACTCCGCTCACACTGGAGTTAAGCACGAGGTCAAGTGAATTTAGTTGAAGGGATAACCTCTGGATACTCACCTAGCGTAAGATATATTGTTGTGGATTTATTCGTATTTGGGGATCTTGCTAGTGCCCATACCTCTGTGAGAGGTGGTACTTTTAGGGTTTCTGGCTTTGCTACCCTACCCATACGGTAATATGGACCTACAACTATTCGCCTATGCATCAATTATACAGTGGTTGATTAGTTGCTTGACTTAGGTATCTCATAGGTTACTTGCATGGGTTATTTTGCTTGTATCCTGAGTCAGATAGGGGTTAGACAACACACAACCTTTATGGAAGATTACCTCTCCGGGGGGATTTGACCGATTGGTTTTTAAGCCTATGAGGGCCCTTATAACTGATTATGTTACCTCCAAACTTTAGTAGGGAGTCTCAGGTCCCTCTTGGATGAGACATACCTTCTTTAGCGAGGGAGGCCACTCAGCCACTTTAGACCGTTTGCATGCATATTGGCCGCTTGACTTTTTGGTATGCCCTTTGACTACTAGTTGACCCTAGGAGTTTGTGTTTGGTTTTATTATAATGGATATTGGAGTTCCTTTTTCTCCTTCATTCACCACTACCGACCCCATGATACCTTCTCATTTCATGGGGACAGACCCTTTCATTTTTTACGATGGTATGCACAATTACGATGCTCAGTCCGCGCCTTGGGTCTCTAGTCATTTTTATGTTGATATGCCTTCTCACGTGCAATCCTCTCCCTAGTCCGCATATATGAATCCTAGCATTGGACTCGGGGGCACCATCGCTCCCATGCCCACTTCTTCGTTTGATATGAATCAGTTTCCCATGGGAGGTTGGAATCTTACCCCTTATGGATCCAATGCTAGCTATGCTCTTTCAAGAGCCAGTGCTCAGATGGGTGTTGATTCCACTTATTACACCCCACCCATGTATCTTTCATCTGCCATGTCAGTCCCTTTAAACACTTTTTCTATGACGGATCCTCAAGTACCCCTGGGTCTTTCATATGGGGAGAATAAATTCTACGGTTCGGGCTACCCTCCTTATGGATCCCCTTCACAAGGGGGAAACATGTATCCTCACTCGAACAATCCTTATCCTACCTCGGTCTCTTTACAAACCTCAATGATGATGCCTGTCCAGACCTCTTCAGACCACTTTGGCATAAACCACCACGTTTCTGAGCAAAGACAGGGAGTACACCAGGATCCTTTCTGGCCTGCAATATTTCAGAACCAATCTTTCCTTGGACATTGGTCTTAGATGTCGCAATTCACTACCACCACAAGTCCAGTCACTGCATGTCATACTGGAATTATATCACCAACCTTTGTTAGTCATGTTGGAGATTGGTCAACAACCTCTGCGAGTCATGTTGAAGACCTGCAACCAGCCACTGCAAGTCATGTTGGGGGCACAAGTCCAGTCATTGCATGTCATACTGGCATTATATCACCAACCTCTGCTAGTCATGTTGGAGATTGGTCAAAAACCTCTGTGAGTCATGTTGAAGACCTGCAACCAGTAGTTGCAAGTCATGTTGGGGGCACAAGTCCAGTCACTGTGTGTCATACTGGCATTATATCACCAACCTTTGCTAGTCATGTTGGATATTGGTCGACAACCTCTACAATTCATTTGAAGACCTGCAACCCGTCATTGCAAGTCATGCTGGGGGCACGTGTTTGGTCACTGCTAGTCACACCACACATCCATCACCAACCTCTGCTAGTCATATTTGATATTTTCTACTAGCCTCTGCAAGTCATGCTGGGAGTACGTCACCAGCCACTGCAAGTCATGCTAGGGGCATTCATATAATTGAGAAGCCTAGACGTCTCAGACATAAGCCTAGATTCATTTGCAGGACTTGTGAAGGAAGTCACCTTACTCGTTTGTGTCCTGTTACTATTAGGATACCAGAAGTGTGGGGCTCAGCTAAGGGCCCTTCGGGTTCTGAGGCATCTATGGTTTCACAACACTCCTTTCCTTCCTTGGTTGATACAACAGTCATGCCGATGAAATATTTGACTGACACCCCTTTTCCTTTAGGGGTTGATGCGTCCTTTGACCTTGTTGTCTCACATCCCGTTCAACCTGTGATCGTGTCGATGCAATATTCAACCAACACCTCTCTTATGTTCGTGGGTGATGCATCTCTTGACCTTGTTGTCTCGCATCTTGATCAACCAATGGTCGTGTCGATGCAATCTTCGATCGACAATACTCCTATTTTTTGGGGTGATACACCTCTTGACCTTGTTGTCTCGCATCCTATTCAACCAATGGTTGAGGAAGTGGTCATGTTGATGCAATCTTCGATCGACCCCACTCTTCTCTTGGAGAGTGACAAGTCTAAGGAAGCGGTCGCACCAATGCAATTTTTGGTCGATCCCGCTCTTCTAGTTCTGGTTCTATACCTTCTATGCCATGTCCTTAGCATTTCTAGTACTTCACCTTCTGAACAAGATAGATTTTTACTCTTCCCGAGTTCTCTCCCTCCAAGTCTCGAAGAGATTCCCTTTGATTGGGATGGTCTCATGGGGTACGCGATGCCCCCACCTATGTCTTTTCCAGGAAGAGACATTAGCCGATATAACATGAAGACGATAACCTCCGTTAGCAATTTGTCCT
Organism: Picea engelmannii; assembly: GCA_009831015.1. Taxonomy (NCBI): domain Eukaryota; kingdom Viridiplantae; phylum Streptophyta; class Pinopsida; order Pinales; family Pinaceae; genus Picea; species Picea engelmannii. The sequence goes on from ML785454.1 coordinate 597,115, forward strand.
CCTCGACTTGGAGAGCTTTGAGTCTTCCCAAGCTTGTGTTGGTTCTTCGTAAGATATTGACATTCCATAGAAGGTCTGCACGGGAGCCTTGGTCTCCCCCGTGACTTGCCGCCTAGAATCTCCCTAACGAGTCTTAGTTAAGCTCTTTTCTGACTCGTCTAAAAACTGAAAAGATCGTCAAGTGATTTGTCCCTTTCACACTCGTTAAAATTGGATTTGAAAGATCATGAGTCTTAGTTAATCTCTTTTCTGACTCGCTATCAAAACTTGATAAGATTGCCGAGTGAACTTGTCTTTTTCACACTCGTAAATTGGACTTGAAAAGACGTCTATTTGGTACAAGTTTACCCCTTTTTCACACCAAGTAGACTAAAAGATATAAAAAATGACATTTTTTGGCGTTAAGTTGTGATTGCATCTCATGCCCTTGCTTGCAGTATTGAGCCTTTAGTCGTTTCTCGCTTCGCGTTATAAATGTTGCCTAAGAATTTTACATCCTCAACCAAGCAGAGCCTTGTTTATATCCTTCACAATTTGACACTCTATACCCTGGAGGGAACATCACCCCGAATTTCCATCTCCCGCATGCATTTCCTTGCATTAAGCATAGGTACATTCCACTGCTGGAACTAGTTTTGCTTACTTGCAACACTCGTTCCCTCCACTGTATCATAGCATTCATTTGTTATGAAATATATATATATATATATATATATGGGTGGGAAGGGAGTACTATATTTTAATTGGCAGCAGTCATGTCGCCTTTGAACAGAGCACAAAATTATTGAGTCCTTTCATCATCATAATTTTGGGTTTAGCATGCCCTTAGGAAGCTGATCTCACTGTAGAGTTTTCTCTATCGATTGGTTACTCTTTCAGGCCCTATGGAGAACATTATGGATGCCTCCTGCATCTAATTGTCACATCATTGAGTCTATGCTTCCAGAGTCCACCATATGTCTCATGCTCTTTTTCAAAGGAAGTCTATCAACCTGTGTCGGCCACTCCTAAGAAATATTGACTTTGCATGTCGGACATACCCTCAGTTTATCTCAAAATCACATGATACTTTGGTCTTATCATGCACCCTGGCCCTACTTTCATCATTGGTAGGTCACCTTGAACCCAACAATCGACATTTCATCATTGGTCGTTGACTGGGTAGTTTCCCTTGTGTTCGACGACAAGACATCTATTCACACTTTGGGATTCATGCAATGTCTTGGATACAATTAGCCTTATTGGTGGTTTCCTCGCCTTTGTCGGCAGTTTTTTATCTTTGGTTTCTATTCAGGGGGTCTTTTTCGTGTACCTCTTGCACTTGGCGCACGCGAAAGACGCACAAGGTAGCTGGTTCGTGAACATGTTCTTCGTCTAATCTCCACCAAATCATGAAGCTCATACTTTATTCCTCGTGCTGATTGATGAGAGATGCCTCAATTCTCTCCTTTTAACGAGTCTCTTTCCATCAACTTCAGCTCATTTATTTTGGATATGGGAACTAGAGTTTTATGAGTACCTTGAAGCTTGCAGTCATTAGTGGCAGGATATCTCGCCATTGAAAGATGGGAATACATCAATGTCTCCTGATCAATGGATCTCTCAAGTGTTCGACACCAACTCCTTTATTCACATTTGTAGAGATGAACTCGGTTCCTTGATACCTACTTTCATCATTGGTAGGTTKTCTCGCRTTTGTTAAYGGTATACCTCAATGACCGRTAATCAAATGATGTCTCATCATGTTCGACCTAARCTCATTTATTCACATGATGTAGACTTGCACCATTGGCGGATAGTGTAGAAGACTTGAAGACATCACTATGTGGCAGCAGCTTTTCTGAGTTGTTGCTTCCATTTCATTGGACCAGTACCTATTTGACTTCAGTGATCATGGGAGATCATATTGTACCCCATAGTATACATATATCTTCAGATTGATTTTGAGACTGGTTTCACTGGGCCTTGTTCGTGACTATGACAACTCTTGGCATGTAACTACATTTATATTTGCCTATTCATGGCCATGAACACTTGTTTCGTATATTTTCCACATGGATCTGCATTGTATTCTTAGCAACGATGTATGCAAAGTCAGTACATAATGTAATGAGCAATTGAGTTCATCCAGCTGGTTCTCTACCACTCCACTTTTGGGTTATTTATAATGTGTTTCAGCCGTCGCAGATACTCCTCTGATCTCACACATTAGGGGGCATCTGTTATAGCAAGATTTGCCTCATCATTGCTATCTTGCACAAAGGGCCTTTTTCCATTTCCCTATGCAAACTTATCATCCCTTTTTGATGAATCCAGAGCTAAAAACATACATTTTTCCACATATACTCTCCCTAACTACTATGCAAGATGTGTATATGCTTGCTTCTCCACTACAACTCGCGTATATCGGGATTTGTGCCAGAAAATACAAAATGAGGTCGATTTTCCATGTCACGACAGGATATCTCTGATCCTTGGCCTTCCATATACTGGAAATGTTATGACTCGGCCCTTCAGTTGCATTCTAAAGGCTATAAGAGCACAATTTCGAGCTATGGAAAAGAGAGAGAAATCATTCAACTTTGAGAGAAAAGTTACTCTGCAGAAATTGCTTCATATTGAGTCTTCATCCCTTTGTCCCTCAAGTCTGAACACAATGTTCAACCCCCAAGCTCTTCCCTTATTGTTGAGAGGACCTCGTTGCCTCTTTCCTATGAGCTTGCCTTTGGTGGAGGATTGAAGTGGTGGAGACCCAATTGGAAGGAACTTGGTTTCTTGGTTTCGAACCGTGCCGACACGGAAGTCTGTAATGTTGACACTTCTGCTGGTCAATTATTAATAGAAATACTCCTTTCCCGTCCTATTGGTATCTTGCAAATATATGATAATTATCCATGGGAATGTTTGTAATGTTTATTAATGGATTATGCTATCTGATGTGCTAACCCCTTTTATATCATCACTATATACTTGCTTTCTTTGTCTGTTGAGAACTTCTTCCAGGTATAAAGCTTTGGGTCAAAGTGCTCAATGGTGGAACATCATCAAACATTGGATTAAGGTAGGCCTCTTTCTTATATTACACATTAGTTTATATATCATATGTTGGAATTGAGTTGATTTCTGAATTCACACTTGTCTGTTGTGGTTTACCCTTGGCCATAGAGAGTTTTTCCCTTGTAACACTCAAGGAACATGTAGCACTGTTGCGGCTAATGTTTGACAAATGCAGAGAATTGCAGATCTCATTGAATCTCAGAAAGTGTATCTTATGTGTACCACATGGGATTTTTTTGGGCCACATAGTCTTCCGAGAAGGAGTATTGGTAGACCCAGCCAATGTTGCGGTCATCAAAAATATGCCACCACCTACGAATGCTAAACAACTTCTCTCTACGCTTGAACACACAGGTTACTATCGCAAGTTCATTCGAAGATATACCAACATTACTGCACCTCTGGAAAACCTACTGAAAAAGGATGAAACGTTCCAATGGACCCTAGAATGTGATAAAGCATTTGAGACACTCAAGGAGAAGCTCAGCACAACACCAATTCTGATATTCCCAAAATGGGAGAATGAATTTCACGTCCATGTAGATGCTTCAGGAATTGCCTTAGGAGCTATCTTAATGCAACCTGGAGATGGAGTTATGGATCATCCTATCTATTTTGTGAGTTGGAAGTTGTCACAAGTAGACTGCAACTACACAACGACAAAAAGGGAGGGATTAACCATGATTTATTCTTTGCAGAAATTTAGACATTGTTTGTTAGGTTCTCATTTCAAGTTCTTTACTGATCATTCTGCATTGAAATATCTAGTTAACAAACTTGTGTTGGAAGGGAGAATTTGTAGATGGTTGATTTTATTTCGGGAATTTTCCTTTGAAGTTATCATTAAGCCAGGAAGATGCAATGTAGGACCTAATCACATGTCGATATTAGAGTCAGGGGAAAGTGGTGGAGAAGTAGACGATCAACTCCCAAATGCAGACTTGTTCTGGGTCGAGACCATACCAGAGTGTCTGGTGGACATAGCAATATTCTTAAGTACAGGGGCCAACCCAGAAATGTCACATGGTTGTTAGAGCAACAGATTACCAACTGATCGTTGAACAATTGTATAAACTAGGACTAGAAAGTATCCTCAGAAGATGTGTCCTGGATCATGAAAGATAGGATATACTCTGGGAGTGCCACAGTGGAGTTGTGGGAGGTCACGTAGGAGGAAAGGCCACTGCACAGAAATTTCTACAAGCTGGACTTTGGTGGGCAACACTCTTCAAGGATGCAAAAGTATACGCTAGATCATATGATGTTTGTCAATGAGTGGGTAAGACGTCACGACGAGATGAATTACCACTGCATCCAGTTCGAGCTCTACAAGCATTTGAGAAATGGGCAGTTGACTTCATTGGACCAATCAACCCGACAACCAAACATTCAAAGGCTAGCTACATCATCACCGCAACTGACTACCTTATGCGTTGGGTTGAAGCAGTAGTTGTTCAGGACTATTCGACCAATACTGCTACCAGGTTCATATTTGAGAATATTATCACTCATTTTGGATGTCCTAGGAGCCTAACTAGAGATTAGGAAGCTCATTTCATTAGTATCACTATAGCAACGCTTACAACAGAGTTCCTGATCCAACATCACAAAAGCAACCCCTACCACCCGTAGGCCAATGCAACAGTAGAAGCCTTCAACAAGATTATGGAAAGAGGGTTGACAAAGGTCTGTTTCACAAACCAGGAATATTGGGATGACAGAGTCCCAGCAGTACTATGGACTTACATGACAACCACAAAGAAACTCCACAGGTACACACTGTTCCAGCTAGTTTATGGGAGAGAGGCAGTGGTGCCTGCAGAATTCATCACTTCAAGTTTGTATATTGCACAGATCACACATATGTCAGAGGAGGAATCAGTTGTGCAGAGACTTATGGAGTTACAAGAACTCGAGGAGACCAGATTTCTAGCAGAATTCCATCAGTCAGTTGAAAAAGCAAGACAAAAAGCTTGGCATGACAGGAACATTAAGACCAAGGTATTTACACAAGGAGACAAGGTTCTACTCTATGATAGTCGGTACCAAAAGCATCCTGGCAAGTTGCGCATGCACTGGTTGGGACCATTTTTAATTTCAGAGATCCGACCCTCAGGAGCAGTCAGACTCGCGCAAATGGATGGTATCCTACAACCAAGATGGGTGAACGACGCTCACCTGAAGCCCTATATGTCTCAAAACTGAGAAAAATGGATTGTTTCTCTAGTTTGAAGGAGCATGTATAATAGTTAGATTTGATTTTTCTAAAATTTTTGTAAATTCAGTTAATAAAGTCGATGTGCGCAGTGTTGCGCCATGACACATAGTTCATTTTCTTTTTAAATTTTGTTTGATACAGAACTAATGACTCAACAGTACAAGATGTGAAGCATAAGATAATCCATTAATGATAGTCATTAATATGACGGGAAGCCCCTTTTTGGTCGGAGGGAGAATGAATATTAATACGATCTGAGTCCATGTGCCACACGAACCTGGTCTAGTCACAACCTTTATTTCCATTATGGTACTCTGTCTAAATTCAATTAAGCCATAAAGCCGCAATACACAAAGTTTCCATCGGATTTTGCGCTGGGATTCCCACCCGTCAAACAGAAAGGTCTAAAACCGACCACATCCCTATTTCACTCACGCAAGTAAATGCCAGAATCGCCCGATAGGATTTACCCCGTTAAATTGTCCCGTCGGACAACTCAGATCCAATTGCATCCATACGGTCATGATGAACAACAATTATTGCTAAACTTTCCCGCTAAGCCAAGTATAAGGCTTTGAGAACTTGCCCGAGAACACATTGTTTTCAAAGAACATAGCCATTTATGAATTCAATAGAGCGAACTAGCCTGTACAATTGTGAAACCCGTAGTTGTGACCCCGGTCCTTAGCCTTCCGCAGAAGTTGTGATAACTCAGAATCAACAATGTCGAAAGCCACAGCAAGCCAAAGCGCCATGTCTAAAGACTCAGTACCAGACGAGCCCTACGACCCCCAAGTCGAGGTCATGGGCGATCTCAAAGGGAAAGTGGAGCAAGTTAAGCTCCTCGATATTGACCTAAAAGATCTAGTTTTGTTCCCCCAGATGCACATAGATGTCTTTTGGGAGATGGCTCCAGACATTTTCAGAGGCATGCAATTCGTGCCAAGACCATAATTTGTCAACTTATTCAATTCGACCATCATGAACCTTAGAGACCTACCAGTATTCGATACCATCGGTGAGGTTGCGCAGTGCACAAAATTTCTGATAAGTAGGGTGCATGACAGAAGTCACTGAATGGATAAGTGGTATCCAATCCATGTTGAAGACATCCATCAGCTTACTGGACTGTCCTTAGAAGGAGAAGATGTGTCGAAAGGATTCTAGGGTCCTGGTAAGCACGACAAAAAGAAAGGAGAGCTCAGCTTGTATGAAAAGTTCAACACAAAGAGGGGGGGACGAACAACAGTAATCAACCCCATATTACCAGAGACAGTCCAGACTGGCTGTTACATCATAGCCATCAAGGTTATGATATCATACTACAAGGGTGAATGCACTCTAGATGCATTATCAATAGCATACTTTTGCACCAACAACGTTGTGTTCAATTGGTATAGTTACCTGCTGGAGGAACTACTAGTGGCATGTGAGGAAGGGCGGGAGAAGGGAGGAACCTTCGCCTACGGATATATGTTGTTGGCATACGCAATGTTCAAGAGGAAGCCACCTATGGGAAGGAATTCGATGCTACCAGACAAGGGGCACATGGTGAAGATGTTCGAGCGCTGGAAATCCAGGTCAGACTCGGAGAATGCAGCCTTCAACACTGCAAAATTTGCTAAGTGGTACAACAACCTAATAGATGCAACACAAAGGCTGTGTATTCTGCAGGATCTCCTCAACTGCAATACGAGAAACATTTCCTTCAACATGAACCGACACCATATGTTTGTATGCCGATACATGTTAGCAGGGAAGATTTCCATATAAGGATGTTGTCATTCTATCTGGACGAGGAGGCCTTCAACAAAGAAGTAATGTCATGGCTAGGAGTCAAACGCAACCCGCGCAAGTCAGGGATGCACTATATTCTTCCTGTGGAGCTATTGAAGAAGAAAGACAAAGAAGAAGGGGCAGGACCAATCTTAGGTCCAAATCCACAGAAGCAAGAAGCTTCATCACAATCAGACTCCGAGGAGGAAGACGAGACACAGCCATTGGAGCATAAGAAAAGAACGCCACTGGTCCTCCGTCGGCTACCAGCTAATGTCGTGTTTTCAGGTGAGGACATCAACCAGATCCTAAGTGTTATGTTCCCTAATGAACCAATGTTCAAGAAGCCCAAAACCGAGGTTTCACCGAATAAACCTTTGAACCCCCAACCACTTGCATCAGTCGTCCCCCGCACCCGCTCATCGGTCAAAGCAAGCCCCATCATCCACATTCAAGATGACCCTGAGCCTGAAACATTTCCATCCACATTCATCACTGATCATCCTGCATCATCACCACAACCCCAGTCGCTAACCCCTGAAACCACCAGTCCACCCCAAACCACAAACCCAGAGTCGATGCAGCTCGATCATCCAGAGAAAGAAAAGCGAGAAGTCCCAGAAATAACCCAAGAGTTGCCTAAGCCGAGACCAGAAGTTTCTGTTCCAAACCCCAAAATACCAGAGAAAGTCATGAAGCTGACTGTTTCAAACCCAGACATCCAGGAACAACGGAATGAGCCTTCAACGCAAGAAAAATACACCCAAACTGTGGAGGAGACGCAAGCCCAAAGAAACCAGCAAATCCCCTCACCGGCCAAGGGTGAGGGTGCCCAAGAAAGCACAATGCAGGAAAAAGACACAACAAAAGAGAAGGATATACTAGAGGCTCAAAAGGAACCAGAATCGACACCCGCGCAGAGCACGACATCCACGCGAAAAGATGGAGCGGGTTCTCCAGAACCCTCAACAATGCGCAGAACTGATGCAACTATGCATAGCCAGAACAAATTTTTTGACTCTCTTACCTTCAGTGCTAAGGTTGAGGATCGCGCCAGGACCATCAACAGAGGAGGAGGTAGAGACCTGCTCAGAGCATTCAATGGCCAGTGGACTTCCACTACAGACACGAGCACCCAAAGACGCATCCCCTTCATCTGTTGACCTGGTATAGTGGCCAGCGATGCACTTATTTGGACTGATCTGAGCATCAACGGATCAACTGGAGCAAAGGCTCCAACAGGTCGAGAGGTCTTCTGAGGTCGCGATGGAGGAAGCGTTCCATGTGCAATCATCAAGATAGTAGGAAGAATAGGCCAAGGCCTAGATTGAGCATATACTGGAAAGAGTGCAAGAAAGGCTTGTTGAATCCTGGCTGGAGATTCGCAAGGTTGCACCCCAATTGCATGAATCTAGTGATGCAGGCAAGCCGTAGCACCAGATTGAGCTGCTCCAAGGAGCATGGACACAACTCACCACTCGCGTTGAGCATATGGAAGCAAAGTTATGACAGACTCAACAAGAAGCAGAGAAACAACCGCATAAGCTGTAAGAGCAGATGCAGAAGATAGTACTGCAAGGCAACGATGCCCGAGAAACACTACACAAGTACATAGTGGAATGCACAAAGATTTTCAGGGAAGTCAGTGATTGGATGGGCATCATCGCTCGATGCAACCAAGTCTTAGAAGAGGTGCACACCAAGATCCATGTGTTGAATGAAGAAGTTGCGGCCATGATGGATGTGATGGAGAAACAACAGAAGTTCGACCAAATCCAACATGCGGACAATGAACTAAATTCCCTCTTTGAGGCACAATCCGTAGCAAAGAAAGAGTTGTGCAACTTCCAACCTGTCATTCAAACAATGTATATGCATATGCATCAAGTTGATGCAACAAAATATTCTGAGTGGAACTTGTTGGTCACGTCTAAGCCAAAGGGGTGTAGTAAAGAGGAGACCCAACATTTTATTGCAGAGGCATCACTCCTTGCTAGGAAGTGGCAAGATAAAGTTGGAAACTTTCAAGGAGTGAAGGAGCGAGCCTTAGAGTTGGTCCCAGAGTTGGGCCCTTCGTTTGAAGAGGCAAAAGAAGAGAAAGCACAAACATAAGAGCAGAAGGAAAAATAAAAGGAGGACAAAGGAAAACAATAGATGCTCCTGGAATCTGTGAAAGAACCAAGCACTTGACTCGAGGGTGAGTCAAGGGTTGTGGTCGGAGCCTGTTGGGCCCTTCATTTTTGGGATAATTAATCACACAAGTTTTGACTGAGCACGAGTTGCACAGGATTCAGAAGAAGCTGGACAATGGAGCAAGAAAGAGAAATAGAAATTGGTTGTGAAAGACAGTGCACCACCATCTAAGCAACAACAGTTGTAGCAGAACAAGAAAGTGTGCAATCTGAGATGGAAGACACAACCTAGCTTATATATAAGGATGAACATGATGGTAAAAGGGTTGGGTTGTTGTGGGTTGTTGTTGGTTGTTGTTAGTAGGTTGGTTAGCTATTGATTCAGTTGGATTGTGATTAAGTTCAGTCCGATCTTTCCCTCATGGTGAGGTTGTTGTAAGTCGAGTCAAGTAAAGTCCTGAGCCTGTAATGTAATCGACCTATCTGTCTGAGAATTGGAGCTCTATGACATGAGTCCAGAGCCAAGAGTCTGTATAGAGCACTACTATGTATTTCTGAGTCTGTAACTAAAGAAAGATTCTAAAGATAATATGAGGAAGGACCTGAATTTTCAAAATATGATGTGTCTTTGTGTATTTTACTTATGCATTACAATACTTCTTTATGGTTTATAAGTTCTACTTTATGGTTCTTTGTTTAAATGCTTGTTTGCAACGTAAGTAGGTTCGATTCTTTCACACGTAAGATTTAGATCTGTTCATGTCTCCTGCGCAAAATCAGGATGAGTCTTGAAGGTTCTGTGGATCCTCCTAAGTTGAAGACCTACAACCAGCCACTGCAAGTCATGTTGAAGACCTGCAACCAGCCACTGCAAGTCATGTTGGGGGCACAAGTCCAGTCATTGCATGTCATACTGGCATTATATCACCAACCTCTGCTAGTCATGTTGGAGATTGGTCAAAAACATCTGTGAGTCATGTTGAAGACCTGCAACCAGTCGTTGCAAGTCATGTTGGGGGCACAAGTCCAATCACTGTGTGTCATACTAGAATTATATCACCAACCTTTGCTAGTCATGTTGGATATTGGTCGACAACCTCTACAAGTCCTTAGCTCTTCTAGTTCTGGTTCTATACCTTCTATGCCATGTCCTTAGCATTTCTAGTACTTCACCTTCTGAACAAGATAGAGTTTTACTCTTCCCGAGTTCTCTCCCTCCAAGTCTCGAATAGATTCCCTTTGATTGGGATGGTCTCATGGGGTACGCGATGCCCCCACCTATGTCTTTTCCAGGAAGAGACATTAGCCGATATAACACGAAGACGATAGCCTCTGTTAGCAATTTGTCCTCCTCGACTTCGAGAGCTTTGAGTCTTCCCAAGCTTAAGTTGGTTCTTCGTAAGATATTGACATTCCATAGAAGGTCTGCATGGGAGCCTTGGTCTCCCCCGTGACTTGACGCCTAGAATCTCCCTAATGAGTCTTAGTTAATCTCTTTTCTGACTCATCTAAAAACTGAAAAGATCGTCAAGTGATTTGTCCCTTTCACACTCGTTAAAATTGGATTTGAAATATCATGAGTCTTAGTTAATCTCTTTTCCGAATCGCTATCAAAACTTGATAAGATTTCCGAGTGAACTTGTCTTTTTCACACTCGTAAATTGGACTTGAAAAGATGTCTATTTGGTACAAGTTTACCCCTTTTTCACACCAAGTAGACTAAAAGATATAAAAAATGACATTTTTTGGCGTTAAGTTGTGATTGCATCTCATGCCCTTGCTTGCAGTATTGAGCCTTTAGTCGTTTCTCGCTTCGCGTTATAAATGTTGCCTAAGAATTTTACATCCTCAACCAAGCAGAGCCTTGTTTATATCCTTCACAATTTGACACTCTATACCCTGGAGGGAACATCACCCCGAATTTCCATCTCCCGCATGCATTTCCTTGCATTAAGCATAGGTACATTCCACTGCTGGAACTAGTTTTGCTTACTTGCAACACTCGTTCCCTCCACTGTATCATAGCATTCATTTGTTATGAAATATATATATATATATATATATATGGGTGGGAAGGGAGTACTATATTTTAATTGGCAGCAGTCATGTCGCCTTTGAACAGAGCACAAAATTATTGAGTCCTTTCATCATCATAATTTTGGGTTTAGCATGCCCTTAGGAAGCTGATCTCACTGTAGAGTTTTCTCTATCGATTGGTTACTCTTTCAGGCCCTATGGAGAACATTATGGATGCCTCCTGCATCTAATTGTCACATCATTGAGTCTATGCTTCCAGAGTCCACCATATGTCTCATGCTCTTTTTCAAAGGAAGTCTATCAACCTGTGTCGGCCACTCCTAAGAAATATTGACTTTGCATGTCGGACATACCCTCAGTTTATCTCAAAATCACATGATACTTTGGTCTTATCATGCACCCTGGCCCTACTTTCATCATTGGTAGGTCACCTTGAACCCAACAATCGACATTTCATCATTGGTCGTTGACTGGGT
>ML785454.1:622022-641548 GCA_009831015.1 Picea engelmannii
CTATTTATGGAAAGTGGTTAACCCTAAAATAAGGAAAACAGGTTAAGTGACCTAGAAATGGGTTAAGTGACCTAAAAATGGGTTAAGTGACCTAGAGGATGAAAGTATAAATAAGATAGCAATGGTCTCTTGTAGATCATCCTTTTTGTGGATCAATGGAGAGCTTCTTGTGAGAATGTATTTTGGAGTATCGATGGAGAGCTTCTTCCGAGAGCTTCTTGAGAATTTTTGGTGTGGAAAACTTGAGCATATTGAAGATATATAGGTGACCGAGGTAACCAAGGATATATAAGCCTAATTTTAGAAGGAAGGTGAAGAAAAGAGGGCTAGAATTAAAGGGAGGATAAATTATTTTCATGATGCTTTCTAAGGTATGTTATTTACAGGTCATCTCACCATTTTCGCAATAAAATTTTTCTATAATGATTCAAACTGTGAGATTGGTATTCCATTGAGGAAACATATCCAAGTATCTGTGGTAAAAAATTCAGCTTGTGGGTCGTTGTATTTTTGGAGATACACTCTGTGGAAAATAGGGTTTGTGGCTAGTCCTGAAACTAGTCTAAAACAGGTGTTTCAGGTAAAAACGTCATAATGTATTCATAACAAATCCAAATTTAGTGAGACCAATTGTGTTGGTTATATTAAAGTCATTAGTATGCTTTTTAATATTTTTAGATCTATTCAACAAATATTTCATGCGGGGCACGCTCTACAAGGTTGCTCTCTAGAATAAGCCAGAATTCAGCAAGGTATGTCATTTTTGCTATAACTCATTTTCTGAGAGGTTCCAAGTAGTGAAACCTGGAGGAATTGCATAAACACACTGAAGAACATTGTGTATCAGTTTCAGATCTTTATTCATTACAGGTACAAAGTTATTACTATTTCAAGTTAGGGTTGTTGACTAATCCAAAACTAGTCATGGTTGAGACAAGCAGTTGATGAGTTGGCACATACATGAGGTGTATATTTGATGATGTTGGTAAATATTGATGAGGAGTTGACACGTGATTGGTATATACTTGGTACATGGTTGGATGCACTTGTTTATGTTACAGGTTGATTACATGTTGTTTGGCACAGGTTGGTGCATGGTTGATGCACTTGTTTATGGTACAGATTGATATCTGTTGAGGATTGTTACCTCATCTCAATTGATGCTGAGAATGTAAGATGATTCTTGCATATAGAGTTGGTGCTCTTGTAGAGTTGTACTCTATTCAGTTGTTGTTGAAAACCCCCGAATTGAAGTCCATAATAAAAATAAAATTGTACATACATCTTGTGTTCTTTATGTTCCTTTTGGAGATGATTTGTTGATGATATATTATTGATATATGTTGCTGGTATGTATTCACATCTAACTAATTATTAATGAAAGCAATGGATATTGAGTAAATGTTGAATTCTAATTAATGAGTTTTGGTGTAAGAGGAAAGATTTTGGAAAAAGATCCCCACACTCATTCACCCCCCCCACCCCTCCCCTCTAAGTGTGGTAGGTGTGTCCAACAATTGGTATCAGAGAGGGCCTTCACTACAAGCCTTAACAAGCTTGAAGAAGATCCATAGACACACAAATAGATGATGAAATACCAATCCTTGATGAGGAAAACTATTCTACTTGGAGAATAGATATGAGAGTGTATTTGAAGATAATGGGAGCAACTATTTGGAAGGAAGCCAATTGTGGATCAGTTCCGTTGAAGAACAAGTCAAAGATTGAAGCTCAAAGGGAAGGAAAGAAGAATGATTCAACACTACGCCGCATGCTATTGATTCAATCAAATCCTGGAGGCAGATTTTTGAGAACTTGGACTATGAGATTAGGAATTGCCCCAAGGATTTCAGGGATGAAAGCACTGAAAATAAACTCAGAGACATAGCAATATTTGAGCTTCATAAAATAGCGGCATGACCGAGACTCATGCCATACAACAACATGCTAAGCTGGGATTTAGAGAAAATCGACATTCAAATAAGGATAATTCTAAACAGCCAAGGGGTCATCATCGACTCGTTTAGACCAGAGCACATCCAAGGAAAAAGAGGCTACAGTAGGTCGCGCTGCTTTTCAAAAGGCAGTGACGTTCTCGGCTAGAGAGGAAGTACCAGTAGTCCCAAAACTGACTATAGGAGAACAGATCAGGGGAGATATCATATTAAAAACATGGGAGACCAATATTGTTGAAAGCAGGAAAATGGCAAGAGAAGTTAAGAAAGAATGTGAAGAAGTGTTTGATCAACTAGATACAAAAACACCGGGCATTGGTAGAGGTGATTGTCCTAGGCTATTAGGACAGATCAACATTGTAAGGCATCAGCTGCATATCAAGGAGAGCTGGAATGAAGCCCAACTCGAAATTTCACAATTGAAGCAGCTTGATATCACCCAAGTTGATAAGTGGTTGATAAAGCCAAATCTACAGTTGCAGTTGACAAAGCTTGAGAAGGAAAGGATTGAACATTGGCTTCCGAAAATTCAGAGGAAATTGTATATGCTCGAAGCAAAGGAAATGACAGAACCCTCCAAAATTTTGGTGTAGTTTCTAGACAGGTGCATCGAATGTTCTGGACCGAGCGAAGGACGCGCTCCAAAAAAATGATGAAGTAACGCATGTATACTCATTCTTGTCCAATTGGTAGAAAAGTAAAAGTAACCGAGCAAAACGGTTCAAATTTTGTATTCTGTAATTGTTAACACCTAGGATATTAGGAGAATACCAATCGTCTGGGGTTGATGATTTTCTTTGTATAAATACAATTTTGAAAGATAGAACAAGGGTTTTTTTCCTTTGGCCGATTGTAGCAGAGAAATTTTCTTTCGCCAAAATTAATACAAGGAAAATCGAAGACTCCATATTCCGTCAAGACTGGGTTATGTGTTTCCTCTATTATTTCACATTTAGCATCATTTCTTATATATATCTTTGATGAATTCTTAGATAGGACACTCAAAAATCCGAAACACGAAATCCCGAAAGAATTAAGAGCTTAAAAATAATTAACTTAACTTTAAAACAACTTTAATGATATCAAAATCACTTTTCACATTTCGCTATTCGGGACTTTTCGATGACACTCCTTTTGAAACTTTAGTTTTGAATCGCTGATATGTGGCAATATCTATAATGAATTAATGGAGATATTTTAAACATAAAGCACATATTTCCAGGCGTACTTTCCCCATTAAAGAATTTAATTTGTATCGCCTGTATCAGTAAGCTCAACTTAAGACGAGTTAAGGGTAAATAAAGGTTTGTTATATCGAATTTCATTCTTATTTTCAGATCAGAAGCGAGTCACATTCAGAGGAGTTGATGCAATTTCTTCTCTGTAACAGGCTTTCATTTTAGCACAAATGTCATGGCACCCAAAAAAGCGCCTAAGAAGAGAGAGGTGTCTGGTGAAATCTCAAATCTGGTGGTAGATGTTATATCCGACACTACACTGCATGCTATTGATTCAATCAAATCCTGGAGGCAGATTTTTGAGAACTTGGACTATGAGATTAGGAATTGCCCCGAGGATTTGGGGATGAAAGGAGTGAAAATAAACTCAAATACATAGCAGAGTCTAAGCTTCATAAAATAGAGGCATGGCCGAGACTCATGCCATACAACGACATGATAAGTTGGGATTTAGAGAAAATTGGCATTCAGATAAGGAGCGATCTAAACAGCCAAGGGGTCATCGTCGGCTCGTTCAAACCAGAGCACATCCAAGGAAAAAGAGGCTACAACAGGTTGCACTGCTTTTCAAAAGGAAGTGACGTTCTCGTCTAGAGAGGAAGTACCAACAATCCCAAAGTTGACTGTAGGAGAACAGATCATGGGAGATATCATATTAAAAACATGGGAGACCAATATTGTTGAAAGCAGGAAAATGGCAAGAGAAGTTAAGAAATAATGTGAAGAAGTGTTTGATCAGCTAGATACAAAAACACTAGGCACTGGTAGAGGTGATTGTCCTGGGCTATTAGGACAGATCAACATTGTAAAGCATCAACTGCATATGAAGGAGAGTTGGAATGAAGCCCAGCTCGAAATTTCACAATTGAAGCAGCTTGATATCACCCAAGTGAAGAAGTGGTCGATAAAGCCAAATCTACAGTTGCAGTTGACAAAGCTTGAGAAGGAAAGATTGTAGATTGGCTTCCAAAAATTCAGAGGTAATTGTATATGTTCGAAGCAAAGGACACGCCAAAACCTTCCAAAATTTTGGTGCAGTTTCTAGACAGGTGCGTCGAGTGTTCTGGACTGAGCGAAGGAAGTGCTCCAAAGAAATGATGAAGTAATGCATGTATACTCATTCTTGTCCAATTGGTAGAAAAGTAAAAGTAACCGAGCAAAACGGTTCGAATTTTGTATTTTGTAACTGTTAACACCTAGTAGATTAGGAGAATACCAATCATCGGGGGTTGATGATTTTTTTTGTATAAATACAATTTTGAAAGATAGAACAAGGGATTTTTTCCTTTGGCCGATTGTAGCAGAGAAATTTTCTTTCACCAGAATTAATACAAGGAAAATCAAAGACTTCATATTCCATCAAGACTGGGTTATGTGTTTCCTCTATTATTTCATTTAGCATCATTTCTTATATATATCTTTGATGAATTCTTAGCTGCACTTTAGTACAACCTCTACTATGGTGATCAATTATTTTAGTCATCTAATCGTTTACAACTTTTCCTCTATATCGACTATCAGCAGGTACAAGACCTGTGAATTACTTAGATTTCTATATCTTATGCTTCATTAAAGTGTTTCTTATATATTTTCTTCTTCTATCACAAAGTGATATTCTTCCTTGATTGATGCCTCACATTGTTCAACAACTTTATGTTTTCTTTCGTTTCATGCATGGTTTTCAAATTTAACTCAATTACAGAAAACGACCTTTGATTTTGTTATATTATTAATTCGGATTTGGTTATTCTTCTCATATAATCTAAAATTGAAACAACAACCTAAAAAGCAACAAACCCTTTAAAACTTTGTTCCTCCATGACTATACCTATTGCAAAACAGCCCAATATCGAACCCGATCTCAAAGATCAAACCAACATCGCTTTAAACCTTTTTGATACCATCCTAAAAACTTCCACCACCTGAGTCGAACTCAAATGTTCATGGGCAACCATTGAACGAGATATAAGCATTCAGGAACAATTGGAAGCTAGAAAAAGACAACTCAGAATTCAGCCTTAGCTTCTTTTCCAAAAAATTTGTTTCCTTCCTTTTATATCTTATACCCTCTTTTTGGATGCCTAGACTCTATACTTTATAGCCTTAAGTATAGACTCTGGAAGAACAACAACTATGCAGTAATCGACTTAAAGAAAGACACCATGACCTTTGAGGCTGATGGAATCAAGGTAGTTCAACCTTTGGATCCATATATAGGACCCGGGTATACAGAGCCAACAGACAATAATATGGAGGGAGAAGACTTGGACCAGCTGTACACCGTAACAATAGGAACAAGAGACGATTATGTAAATCCTACTATCGATGGATCAGTAAGTTGGAGAAGCATACAGTCAGTAGATCAAGATTCAGAATTGGATTTTGACAGTTGGCAACAAGGTTCGCACGAAATATTCTCAAGAAGATGCGGAATTTTCAGAGTAACCAGATGGCTTGGGACCGAAGTTAGAGAACTCCCAGTATACAATGACACCTTAGAACTAGACAATTTTCTACTCAGCATGGAGGAAAAGGTAGTAGAATATCAAAGAATCTTGATACTAGATGTAGCTTTTTAGGAAACCCCTTCCATATGGTGGACTAATCATAAATCCTTACTCAGAACTTGGGACGATGTGAAGCAATCTATCAAGTATAGGTTACAGAATGAGGAGCAGCTGGAATCAGAGATGCAGACGGATCTCCAAGTTGTGCAACTTTTCAGCGGAGAATCGGATCCTAGAATGCATATTGAACAGTGCGTGACACAGTGGAAAGATGCGGGAATACCCTCTCACTCCTGGGTTTAGGTATTTCCCCACTCCCTAGGTCCAATCCCGAAATCTTGGTTCATACATGAAGAAACCAGAAGACAGACCAACGGCTGGCAAACACTGGCAGCTCATTTTTGCAAGGACTTCTCATTTACAAGTAAGTACCCTGAGCTTGAAGTAGTCCTGCAAAATATCAAAGAATTTCTTTTTACAAATAATGGTGATCATAAATAAAACTTAGTGGTATGTGCCAAACATAGCAAGGAAATTCAAACTAACCTTCACCTTCCCTCAACTGAGAAACCTATAGAATGCTATCAAATTAGCAGGGATTCAGAAAGCCTAGATGACTTAGAGGAATTGAGAAACCTAGCCATCAAAGAGACAGAGGGGAATAGAGAAATCCAGAACACCATACCCAGCTAGACTGATAGTTCCTACAATCACCCATTAAAATTGCGTAAAATCAAATAGGGACCACAAAGCAGCTCAAGATAGCTATGGCGGGAGACTACTGGGATGAGAAAACCAGTCAAGAAATACAGAGTTTGCTGCAAGAATATGAGGATTTGTTCCCAAATACTTTTTCGGAGTTAAAAGGAATCAAAGGAGTTATGGGAGAAATGAAAATTGAGTTGAAACCAGGATCCAAGCCGGTGAGACATAGACCATACTGTCTTAACCCTAGAGTAAAAGAGAAGGTTAATAAGGAGATAGATAAGATGTTGGAAGCATGACTCATTTTTGCAGTAGAAGAAGCAGAATGGGTCAGCCCAATAGTTATTCAAAGCAAGAAAGGCACATAGGATATTAGGATCTTTGTAGACTATAGAAGCCTTAACTATGCCTATGTGCATGACCCTTTCCCAACACCTTTTACTGAGGAGGTGCTAGAACAGGTTGCAGGGAAGGAAGCATACTCATTCACAGATGGATTTTCAGGGTATCACCAAGTCAGGATCACCGAAGAGGACAAAAATAAGACCACATTCAAAACAGAATGAGGATATTTTGCATACAATGTGATGCCATTTGGTTTAACGAACGCCCCTGCAGTTTTCTCCAGGATTGTAATAGCAACTTGTAGAGACTTCATTCACAAGTTTATAGAAGTCTATATGGATGATTGGACAATATATAGCCTGCTCAATGTTGTAGCAAGATTTTCCTCACCATTGCTATCTTGCACAGAGGGCCTTTTTCCATTTCCCTATGCAGACTTATCATCGCTTTTTGATGAATCCAGAGCTAAAAACATACATTTTTCCAGATATACACTCCCTAATTGCTATGCAATATGTGTATACGCTTGATGCTCCACTACAGCTCGTGTATATCGGGATTTGTGCCATAAAATACAAAATGAGGTCGGGTTTCCATGTCACGACAGGAGATCTCTGATCCTTGGCCTTCCATATACTGGAAATGTTTCGACTCAGCCCTTCAATTGCATTCTAAAGGCTATAAGAGCACAATTTCGAGCTATGGAAAAGAGAGAGAAAGCATTCAACTTTGAGAGCAAAGTTACTCTGGAGAAATTACTTCATATTGAGTCTAAATCCCTTTGTCCCTCAAGTCTAAACACAGTGTTCATACCCCAAGATCTTCCCTTATTGTTGAGAGGACCTCATTGCCTCTTTCCTATGAGCTTTCCTTTGGTGGAGGATTGAAGTGGTCGAGACCCAGTTGGAAGGAACTTGGTTTCTTGGTTTCGAACCGTGCCGACACGGAAGTCTGTAATGTTGACACTTCTGCTGATCAATTATTAATAGAAATACTCCTTTCCCATCCTATTGGTATCTTGCAAATATATGATTATTATCCATGGGAATGTTTGTAATGTTTATTAATGGATTATGCTATCTGATGTGCTAACCCCTTTTATATCTTCACTATATACTTGCTTTGTTTGTTCGTTTGTTGAGAACTTCTTGCGGGTATAAAGCTTTGGGTCAAAGTGCTCAACAGTGGAACATCATCAAACGTTGGATCGAGGTAGACCTCTTTCTTTTATTACACATTAGTTTATATATCATATGTTTGAATTGAGTTGATTTCTATAGTCATACCTATCTGTTGTGGTTTACCCTTGGCCATAGAGAGTTTTTCCCTTGTAACAGAAATGGCAACTCCACTGGGGAGAGATCTTCCTTCTAAGGGTTGAAGTACCTTTTCTTCTTACATTGCTCTTTCTCCTTTGTGTTTCTTGTTGTATCACTGCTAGACAGACTTTGTTCACTTTGGGTCTGCATTTTCAACCTTTTACCCTTGCCTGACCTTGTTTTAAAGCATATACGCCCTTTTTTCCTTGACTGTCGCGTATACACACTTGTTGTCTCACTGCAAGAAGCGTATATACGCTCTATTCTCCTTAACAGTCGCGTATACCACTTCCCCTTGCTTGTTTGCTTGGTTTACTGATTTTTGGGTAGGATTTGAGGATTATTGAGCCTTCCTGGGTCTCTATAGTGCCTATTGAGATTATATGGGATGGAAGGAAGCCTATTGGGAGTTGAATTTTTGGGCGTAGTCTTTCTCTTTGTTTTCTATTTTTAATTTTTCCTTGGTTTCTGGGTTGTTTGCTTGGTATTCTACATGAGTTACTGCTTCTATACACAGTAGAATTTATATATCAGGTTGCTTATCAGTCCATGCATTTTCTTTTTAGAATATTGAAAATACAAAAAAATAGGCATTTTGCATTGGTTGGCATTTTTGTCTTTGAATCTTTATCATTAGCTTAGCGCATTTAGCAAAAGATTTATTTTTACTTCTAAATTGTAGAGTTGAAATTGAAGACTGCATTTTTATTTTTTTTATTAGCATATCATTCATTGAAAAGTTAAAGATAGACTTTGCATTATATCCATATTTATTTTGTTGCAGATTCATGACACCATGAGTTTAACTTGCAAACCTTTTTGAATAACCACGACCAATAAAATTTACACTTTAAAACTAAAATTGATTAGTCACGATTATATTTTTAGGGTGCACAAACTAGCCTAGGATTTTGTGAGTAAACTTCTCCAAGGAAATTAAATCAACATATGTATCTGAGACAGGGAGTTCAGAAGTCCATTGTATAATTGGTAATATCAGGAGACTCCACTCACACTGGAGTTAAGCACGAGGTCAAGCGAAGTTAGTTGAAGGGATAACCTCTGGATACTCACCTAGCGTAAGATATATTGTTGTGGATTTATTCGTATTTGGGGATCTTGCTATTGCCCATACCTCTGTGAGAGGTGGTACTTTTAGGGTTTCAGGCTTTGCTACCCTACCCATACGGTAATCCGGACCTACGACTGTTCACCTATGCATCAATTATACGGTGGTTGATTAGTTGCTTGACTTAGGTATCTCATAGGTTACTTGCAGGGGTTATTATGCTTGTATCCTGAGTCAGATAGGGGTCGGACAACACACAACCTTTATGGAAGATTACCTCTCCGGGGGGATTTGACCGATTGGTTTTTAAGCCTATGAGGGCCCTTATAACTGATTATGTTACCTCCAAACTTTAGTAGGGAGTCTCAGGTCCCTCTTGGATGAGACATACCTTCTTTAGCGAGGGAGGCCACTCAGCCACTTTAGACCGTTTGCATGCATATTGGCCGCTTGACTTTTTGGTATGCCCTTTGACTACTAGTTGACCCTAGGAGTTTGTGTTTGGTTTTATTATAATGGATATTGGAGTTCCTTTTTCTCCTTCATTCACCACTACCGACCCCATGATACCTTCTCATTTCATGGGGACAGACCCTTTCATTTTTTACGATGGTATGCACAATTACGATGCTCAGTCCGCGCCTTGGGTCTCTAGTCATTTTTATGTTGATATGCCTTCTCACGTGCAATCCTCTCCCTAGTCCGCATATATGAATCCTAGCATTGGACTCGGGGGCACCATCGCTCCCATGCCCACTTCTTCGTTTGATATGAATCAGTTTCCCATGGGAGGTTGGAATCTTACCCCTTATGGATCCAATGCTAGCTATGCTCTTTCAAGAGCCAGTGCTCAGATGGGTGTTGATTCCACTTATTACACCCCACCCATGTATCTTTCATCTGCCATGTCAGTCCCTTTAAACACTTTTTCTATGACGGATCCTCAAGTACCCCTGGGTCTTTCATATGGGGAGAATAAATTCTACGGTTCGGGCTACCCTCCTTATGGATCCCCTTCACAAGGGGGAAACATGTATCCTCACTCGAACAATCCTTATCCTACCTCGGTCTCTTTACAAACCTCAATGATGATGCCTGTCCAGACCTCTTCAGACCACTTTGGCATAAACCACCACGTTTCTGAGCAAAGACAGGGAGTACACCAGGATCCTTTCTGGCCTGCAATATTTCAGAACCAATCTTTCCTTGGACATTGGTCTTAGATGTCGCAATTCACTACCACCACAAGTCCAGTCACTGCATGTCATACTGGCATTATATCACCAACCTTTGTTAGTCATGTTGGAGATTGGTCGACAACCTCTGCGAGTCATGTTGAAGACCTGCAACCAGCCACTGCAAGTCATGTTGGGGGCACAAGTCCAGTCATTGCATGTCATACTGGCATTATATCACCAACCTCTTCTAGTCATGTTGGAGATTGGTCGAAAACCTCTGTGAGTCATGTTGAAGACCTGCAACCAGTCGTTGCAAGTCATGTTGGGGGCACAAGTCCAATCACTGCGTGTCATACTGGAATTATATCACCAACCTTTGCTAGTCATGTTGGATATTGGTTGACAACCTCTACAATTCATGTTGAAGACCTGCAACCCGTCATTGCAAGTCATGCTGGGGGCACGTGTTTGGTCACTGCTAGTCACACCGCACATCCATCACCAACCTCTGCTAGTCATATTGGATATTTTCTTCTAGCCTCTGCAAGTCATGCTGGGAGTACGTCACCAACCACTGCAAGTCATGCTGGGGGCATTCATATGATTGAGAAGCCTAGACGTCTCAGACATAAGCCTAGATTCATTTGTAGGACTTGTGAAGGAAGTCACCTTACTCGTTTGTGTCTTGTTACTATTAGGATACCAGAAGTGTGGGGCTCACCTAAGGGCCCTTCGGGTTCTGAGGCATCTATGGTTTCACAACACTCCTTTCCTTCTTTGGTTGATACAACAGTCATGCCGATGAAATATTCGGCTGACACCCCTTTTCCTTTAGGGGTTGATGCGTCCTTTGACCTTGTTGTCTCACATCCCGTTCAACATGTGATCGTGTCGATGCAATATTCAACAAACACCTCTCCTATGTTCGGGGGTGATGCATCTCTTGACCTTGTTGTCTCACATCTTGATCAACCAATGGTCTTTTCGATGCAATCTTCGATCGACAATACTCCTATTTTTTGGGGTGATACACCTCTTGACCTTGTTGTCTTGCATCCTATTCAACCAATGGTTGAGGAAGTGGTCATGTCGATGAAATATTCGATCGACCCCACTCTTCTCTTGGAGAGTGACAAGTCTAAGGAAGCGGTCGCACCAATGCAATTTTTGGTCAATCCCGCTCTTCTAGTTCTGGTTCTATACCTTCTATGCCATGTCCTTAGAATTTCTAGTACTTCACCTTCTTAACAAGATAGAGTTTTACTATTCCCGAGTTCTCTCCCTCCAAGTCTCGAAGAGATTCCCTTTGATTGGGATGGTCTCATGGGGTACGCGATGCCCCCACCTATGTCTTTTCCAGGAAGAGACATTAGCCGATATAACACGAAGACGATAACCTCCGTTAGCAATTTGTCCTCCTCGACTTGGAGAGCTTTGAGTCTTCCCAAGCTTGTGTTGGTTCTTCATAAGATATTGACATTCCATAGAAGGTCTGCACGGGAGCCTTGGTCTCCCCCGTGACTTGCCGCCTAGAATCTCCCTAACGAGTCTAGGCGCACGCGAAAGACGCACAAGGTAGTTGGTTCGTGAACATGTTCTTCATCTGATCTCCACCAAATCATGAAGCTCCTACTTTGTTCCTCGTGCTGACTGATGAGAGATGCCTCAATTATCTCCTTTTAGCGAGTCTCTTTCCATCGACTTCAGCTCATTTATTTTGGATATGGGACCTAGAGTTTTATGAGTACCTTGAAGCTTGCAGTCATTAGTGGCAGGATATCTCGCCATTGAAAGATGGGAATACATCAATGTCTCCTGATCAATGGATCTCTCAAGTGTTCGACACCAACTCCTTTATTCACATTTGTAGAGATGAACTCGGTTCCTTGATACCTACTTTCATCATTGGTAGGTTKTCTCGCRTTTGTTAAYGGTATACCTCAATGACCGRTAATCAAATGATGTCTCATCATGTTCGACCTAARCTCATTTATTCACATGATGTAGACTTGCACCATTGGCGGATAGTGTAGAAGACTTGAAGACATCACTATGTGGCAGCAGCTTTTCTGAGTTGTTGCTTCCATTTCATTGGACCAGTACCTATTTGACTTCAGTGATCATGGGAGATCATATTGTACCCCATAGTATACATATATCTTCAGATTGATTTTGAGACTGGTTTCACTGGGCCTTGTTCGTGACTATGACAACTCTTGGCATGTAACCGCATTTATATTTTCCTATTCATGGCCATGAACACTTGTTTGGTATATTTTCCACATGGATCTGCATTGTATTCTTAGCAACGATGTATGCAAAGTCAGTACATAATGTAATGAGCAATTGAGTTCATCCAGCTGGTTCTCTACCACTCCACTTCTGGGTTATTAATAATGTATTTCGGCCATCGCAGATACTCCTCTGATCTCACACATTAGGGGGCATCTGTTATAGCAAGATTTGCCTCACCATTTCTATCTTGCACAAAGGGCCTTTTTCCATTTCCCTATGCAAACTTATCATCCCTTTTTGATGAATCCAGAGCTAAAAACATACATTTTTCCACATATACGCTCCCTAACTACTATGCAATATGTGTATATGCTTGCTGCTCCACTACAACTCGTGTATATCAGGATTTGTGCCAGAAAATACAAAATGAGGTCGGTTTTCCATGTCACGACAGGAGATCTCTGATCCTTGGCCTTCCATATACTGGAAATGTTATGACTCGGCCCTTCAGTTGCATTCTAAAGGCTATAAGAGCACAATTTCGAGCTATGGAAAAGAGAGAGAAATCATTCAACTTTGAGAGAAAAGTTACTCTGGAGAAATTGCTTCATATTGAGTCTTCATCCCTTTGTCCCTAAAGTCTGAACACAGTGTTCAACCCCCAAGCTCTTCCCTTATTGTTGAGAGGACCTCGTTTCCTCTTTCCTATGAGCTTGCCTTTGGTGGAGGATTGAAGTGGTGGAGACCCAATTGGAAGGAACTTGGTTTCTTGGTTTCGAACCGTGCCGACACGGAAGTCTGTAATGTTGACACTTCTGTTGATCAATTATTAATAGAAATACTCCTTTCCCGTCCTATTGGTATCTTGCAAATATATGATAATTATCCATGGGCATGTTTGTAATGTTTATTAATGGATTATGCTATCTGATGTGCTAACCCCTTTTGTATCATCACTATATACTTGCTTTCTTTGTCTATTGAGAACTTCTTCCAGGTATAAATCTTTGGGTCAAAGTGCTCAATGGTGGAACATCATCAAACATTGGATTAAGGTAGGCCTCTTTCTTATATTACACATTAGTTTATATATCATATGTTGGAATTGAGTTGATTTCTGAATTCATACTTGTCTGTTGTGGTTTACCCTTGGCCATAGAGAGTTTTTCCCTTGTAACACTCAAGGAACATGTAGCAGTGTTGCGGCTAATGTTTGACAAATGCAGAGAATTGCAGATCTCATTGAATCTCAGAAAGTGTATCTTATGTGTACCACATGGGATTTTTTTGGGCCACATAGTCTTCTGAGAAGGAGTATTGGTAGACCCAACCAATGTTGCGGTCATCGCAAATATGCCACCACCTACGAATGCTAAACAACTTCTCTCTATGCTGGGACACAAAGGTTACTATCGCAGGTTCATCCGAAGATATACCAACATTACTGCACCTCTTGAAAACCTACTGAAAAAGGCTGAAACGTTCCAATGGACCCTAGAATGTGATAAAGCATTTGAGACACTCAAGGAGAAGCTCAGCACAACACCAATTCTGATATTCTCAAAATGGGAGAATGAATTTCACGTCCATGTAGATGCTTCAAGAATTTTCTTAGGAGCTATCTTAATGCAACCTGGAGATGGAGTTATGGATCATCCTATCTATTTTGTGAGTTGGAAGTTGTCGCAAGTAGAGTGAAACTACACAACCACAAAAAGGGAGGGATTAACCATGATTTATGCTTTGCAGAAATTTAGACATTATTTGTTAGGTTCTCATTTCAAGTTCTTTACTGATCATTCTGCATTGAAATATCTAGTTAACAAACTTGTGTTGGAAGGGAGAATTTGTAGATGGTTGATGTTATTTCAGGAATTTTCCTTTGAAGTTATCATTAAGACAGGAAGATGCAATGTAGGACCTAATCACATGTCGATATTAGAGTCAGGGGAAAGTGGCGGAGCAGTAGACGATCAACTCCCAGATGCAGACTTGTTCCAGGTCGAGGCCATACCAGAGTGTCTGGAGGACATAGAAATCTTATTAAGTACAGGGGCCTACCCAGAAACATATTCTGCAACCCAGAAATGTCACATGGTTGTTAGAGCAATAGACTACCAACTGATCGTTGAACAATTGTATAAACTAGGACTAGAAAGTATCCTCAGAAGATGTGTCCTGGATCATGAAAGACAGGATATACTCTGGGAGTGCCACAGTGGAGTTGTGGGAGGTCACGTAGGAGGAAAGGCCACTGCACAGAAATTTCTACAAGCTAGACTTTGGTGGGAAACACTCTTCAAGGATGCAAAAGTATACGCTAGATCATATGATGTTTGTCAACGAGTGGGTAAGACGTCACGACGAGATGAATTACCACTGCAACCAGTTTGAGCTTTACAAGCATTTGAGAAATGGGCAGTTGACTTCATTGGACCAATCAACCCGACAACCAAACATTCAAAGGCTATCTACATCATCATCGCAACAGACTACCTTATGCGTTGGGTTGAAGCAGTAGTTGTTCAGGACTATTCGACCAATACTGCTGCCAGTTTCATATTTGAGAATATTATCACTCATTTTGGATGTCCTAGGAGCCTAACTTGAGATTAGGAAGCTCATTTCATTAGTATCACTATAGCAACGCTTACAACAGAGTTCCTGATCCAACATCACAAAAGCGGCCCCTACCACCCGCAGGCCAATGGAACAGTAGAAGCCTTCAACAAGATTCTAGAAAGAGGGTTGACAAAGGTCTGTTTCACAAACCGGGAATATTGGGATGACAGAGTCCCATCAGTACTATGGACTTACATGACAACCACAAAGAAACTCCACAGGTACACACTGTTCCAGCTATTTTATGGGAGAGAGGCAGTGGTGCCTGCAGAATTCATCACTTCAAGTTTGTATATTGCACAGATCACACATATGTCAGAGGAGGAATCAGTTGCGTAGAGACTTATGGAGTTACAAGAACTCGAGGAGACCATATTTCTAGCAGAATTCCATCAGTCAGTTGAAAAAGCAAGACAAAAAGCCTGGCATGATAGGCACATTAAGACCAAGGTATTTACACAAGGAGACAAGGTTCTACTCTGCGATAGTCGGTACCAAAAGCATCCTGGCAAGTTGCGCATGCACTGGTTGGGACCATTTTTAATTTCGGAGATCCGACCCTCAGGAGCAGTCAGACTCACGCAAATGGATGGTATCCTACAGCCAGGATGGGTGAACGACGCTCGCCTGAAGCCCTATATGTCTCAAAAATGAGAAAAATGGATTGTTTCTCTAGTTTGAAGGAGCATGTATAATAGTTAGTTTTGATTTTTCTAAAATTTTTGTAAATTCAGTTAATAAAGTCGATGTGCGCAGTGTTGCGCCATGACACATAGTTCATTTTCTTTTTAAATTTTGTTTGATACAGAACTAATGACTCAACAGTACAAGATGTGAAGCATAAGATAATCCATTAATGATAGTCATTAATATGACGGGAAGACCCTTTTTGGTCGGAGGGAGAATGAATCTGAATACGATGTGATTCCATGTGCCACACGAACCCGGTCTAGTCACAGCCTTTATTTCCATTATGGTACTCTATCTAAATTCAATTAAGCCATAAAGCCGTAATACACAAAGTTTCCATCGAAGTTCGCGCTGGGATTCCCACCCGTCAAACAGAAAGGTCTAAAACCGACCACGTCCCTATTTCACTCACGCAAGTAAATGCCAGAATCGCCCGATAGGATTTACCCCGTTAAACTGTCCCGTCGGACAACTCAGATCCAATTGCATCCATACAGTCATGATGAACAACAATTATTGCTAAACTTTCCCGCTAATCCAAGTATAAGGCTCTGAGAACTTGCCCGAGCACACATCGTTTTCAAAGAACATAGCCATTTATGAATTCAATAGAGCGAACCAGCCTGTACAATTGTGAAACCCGTAGTTGTGACCCCAGTCCTTAGCCTGCTGCAGAAGTTGTGATAACTCAGAATCCACAATGCCGAAATCCACAGCAAGCCAAAGCGCCATGTCTAAAGACTCAGTACCAGACGAGCCCTACGACCCCCGAGTCGAGGTCATGGGCGATCTCAAAGGGAAGGTGGAGCAAGTTAAGCTCCTCGATCTTGACCTAACAGATCCAGTTTTGTTCCCCCAGATGCACATAGATGTATTTTGGGAGATGGCTCCAGACATTTTCAGAGGCATGCAATTCGTGCCAAGACCATAATTTGTCAACTTATTCAATTCGACCATCATGAACCTTAGAGACCTACCAGTATTCGGTACCATCGGTGAGGTTGCGCAGTGCACAAAATTTCTGATAAGTAGGGTACATGACAGAAGTCTCTGAATGGATAAGTGGTATCCAATCCATGTTGAAGACATCCATCAGCTTACTGGACTGTCCTTCGAAGGAGAAGATGTGTCGAAAGGATTCTAGGTCCTGGTAAGCACGGCAAAAAGAAAGGAGAGCTCAGCTTGTATGAAAAGTTCAACACAAAGAGGGGGGGATGAACAACTGTAATCGACCCCATATTACCAGAGAAAGTCCAGACTGGTTGTTACATCATAGCCATCAAGGTTATGATATCATACTACAAGGGTGAATGCACTCTAGATGCATTATCAATAGCAGACTTTTGCACCAACAACGTTGTGTTCAATTGGTATAGTTACCTGCTGGAGGAACTACTAGTGGCATGTGAGGAACCGCGGGAGAAGGGAGGAACCTTCACCTACTGATATATGTTGTTGGCATACGCAATGTTCAAGTGGAAGCCACCTATGGGAAGGAAGTCGATGCTACCAGACAAGGGGCACATGGCGAAGATGTTCGAGCCCTGGAAATCCAGGTTGGACTCGGAGAATGCAGCCTTCAACACTGTAAAATTTGCTAAGTGGTACAACAATCTAATAGATTCAACACAAAGGCTGTGTATTCTGCAGGATCTCCTCAACTGCAATACAAGAAAAATTTCCTTCAACATGAACCGACACCATACGTTTGTATGCTGATACATGTTAGCAGGGAAGATTTCCATATAAGGATGGTGTCGTTCTATCTGGACGAGGAGGCCTTCAACAAAGAAGTAATGTCATGGCTAGGAGTCAAACGCAACCCGCGCAAGTCGGGGATGCACTATATTCTTCCTGTGGAGCTGTTGAAGAAGAAAGACAAAGAAGAAGGGGCAGGACCAAGCTTAGGCCCAAATCCACAGAAGCAAGAAGATTCATCACAATCAGACTCTGATGAGGAAGATGAGACACAGCCATTGGAGCATAAGAAAAGAACGCCACTGGTCCTCCGTCGGCTACCAGCTAATGTCGTGTTTTCAGGTGAGGACGTCAACTAGATCCTAAGTGTTATGTTCCCTAACGAACCAATGTTGAAGAAGCCCAAAACTGGGGTTTCACCAAATAAACCTTTGAACCCCCAACCACTTGCATCGGTCATCCCCCACACCCGCTCATTGTTCAAAGCAAGCCCCATCATCCACATTCAGGATGACCCTGAGCCTGAAATATTTCCATCCACATTCATCACTGAGCATCCTGCATCATCACCACAACCCCAGTCGCTAACCCCTGAAACCACCAGTCCACCCCAGACCACAAACCCAGAGTCGATGCAGCTCAATCATCCAGAGAAAGCAGAGCGAGAAGTCCCAGATATAACCCAAGAGTTTCCTAAGCCGAGACCAGAAGTTTCTGGTCCAAACCCCAAAATACTAGAGAAAATCATGAAGCTGACTGGTTAAAACCCAGACATCCAGGAACAACAGAATGAGCCTTCGGTGCAAGAAAAATACACCCAAACTGTGGAGGAGACGCAAGCCCAAAGAAACCAGCAAATCCCCTCACCGGCCAAGGGTGAGGGTGCCCAAGAAAGCACAATGCAGGAAGAAGACACAACAAAAGAGAAGGAGATACTAGAGGCTCAAAAGGAACCAGAATCAACACCCGGGCAGAGCAAGACATCCGCGCGAAAAGATGGAGTGGATTCTCCAGAACCCTCAACAATGCGCAGAACTGATGCAACTATGCATAGCCAGAAAAAAGTTTTTGACTCTCTTAGCTTCAGTGCTAAGGTTGAGGATCGTGCCAGGACCATCAACAAAGGAGGAGGTAGAGACCTCCTCAGAGCATTCAACGGCCAGTGGACTTCCACTACAGACACGAGCACCCAAAGACGTAGCCCCTTCATCTGATGACCTGGTATAGTGGCCAGTGATGCACTTATTTGGACTGATCTAAGCATCAATTGATCAACTGGAGCAAAGGCTCCAACAGGCCGAGAGGTCTTCCGAGGTCACGATGGAGGAAGCATTCCATGTGCAATCATCAAGATAGTAGGAAGAATAGGCCAAGGCCTAGATTGAGCATAGACTGGAAAGAGTGCAAGAAAGGATTTTTGAATCCTGGCTGGGGATTCGCAAGGCTGTACCCCAATTGCATGAATCTAATGATGCAGGCGAGCCGTAGCACCAGATTGAGCTGATCCAAGGAGCATGGACACAACTCACCACTTGCGTTGAGCATATGGAAGCAAAGTTATGACAGACTCAACAAGAAGCAGAGAAACAACCGCATAAGTTGTAAGAGCAAATGCAGAAGATAGTACTGTAAGGAAACAATGCTCGAGAAACACTACACAAGTACATAATGGAATGCACAAATATTTTCAGGGAAGTCAGCGATTGGATGGGCGTCATTGCTCGATGCAACCAAGTCTTAGAGGAGGTACACAACAAGATCCAGGTGTTGAATGAAGAAGTTGCGGCCAGGATGGATGTGATGGAGCAACAACAGAAGTTCGACCAAATCCAACATGCGGACAATGAACTAAATGCCCTCTTTGAGGCACAGTCCATAGCAAAGAAAGAGTTGTGCAACTTCCGACCTGTCATTCAAACAATGTATATGCATATGCATCAAGTTGATGCAACAAAATATTCTGAG
>ML785454.1:659008-717704 GCA_009831015.1 Picea engelmannii
ATATATATATATATATAGTCTCAAGTGGCCCCATTGATTGGGGCCATGGATTGTTTCCTTCTTCTAGTGATTTAACCACGTAAAAACATGAGTGTGTTGATTTTTGATCTGGTTGTATGAGTGATTACTAGAGGTGTTCATCCTATATGGGAATACTCTGTTTTGTTGAACATGGTATCCTATCCCATTTGAGGAATTTATCTTGTTATTGTTCGATATCTTCAAGTCATCTTGTCACATTTTTGGGTTTTGCTATTTTTCGTGCATTTTTTTTACAAAGAGGATTGTTCCAAAGCGCTTCTTTAAGTTATAAATGATTTTTGTTTCATTCAAAAATGTTTCAACTTGCTCTAGATACTACAATTTTAGTTAGATTTGAAGGTCTAAACTTTAAACATGTCCTTTTAAAAAAAATTACAAAGTTAATATTTTGGTTTTCTTATTTTTTAATCTTCGAGTTGTTACTCTTTCTGGTCTATGGATGCTCTTTGTCGTGCGTTTTTTGTTTGATCTTAACAAATCATAAACAAAGCGAATTTTTTTATTTTTATTTTCTACTTGTGCTCTTGGATTTGCATTGTATGCGAGTTTAGTAAATTAGAAATAGAGAGAAAACTTGCATTTTCCAAGTAAGCTAATTGAGATCTAACCTCAATGTTGTTGAGATTCAAATATTTTTTTCCAAAATTTCACTTGTTTTTGTATGAACACGTGGAAACAATGATTTTTAGGTTAAACATGCACTTCGAGGTAGATTTCTCACATCGACAACAATAACGACACCCCCACCCCCTATTAAAAAATATTGTATGTTTTCCACTAGCTCACTTAGATGAAAGTTGTCTCTTTATTTAATAAAAGGTCTTCAGTTCAAGTCTCTTTTTAAGTTACATTTTGAAAAAGTTCATGCAAACATGAATTATCTCTAACCTTATTGTAAAGTGCATTTCACTTAAATTATAAAAGTGAATCACTATAAAATAACTTTAATATATATATTTTTTAAATTATCTTTGCATGCAACTTTAATTTTTAAAGTAATTTCATTGTACAATTGATTCTTACTTATTCTATCTATAAAAATGGGTCACTTAATAAGTAATTTATTTGTATAAGTGAGCTTATAGGAAAAGTTTAAAAAGGAAGGACATCAACATGTGGACCAACTTCTACTTTCCATGTAGCTTTTTGGTTACCGTTTAAGCCATTTTTTAGAAAGGGCATAACTTTCTCATCTAAATTCATTTTCACTACCATTATTTTAAACAACCTATTTTTTCAAGAGTTTTCCATTTGAACCATTAGTTTCAACTTTTGAATCCATCTATGGATTTTCCAAGTGATATTTTGTTTACCAGTGCCAATTACTTCTTATGGAAATCCCATATGGAGGATGTATTATGAAGTAAATGATTGTATCAAATTACCTTAGAAAAAGGACAAGCCCCCACTGATGTTGAAAAGAAATCCAAATGGGATAATAAAAATGATGAAGCATGTGGACTCATCATAATTCCCATCTCTCTTGATTTACGGTTTCACCTTCAATTAATTGATGATCCAGATGAATCTTGGGATAAGCTTAAAACTGTGTTTGGTAAACATAATGTGATTCAAGTCCACTGGACTGAAAATCAGCTAATGACTTTAAATCCCAATGATTTTTCTTGCATTGAAGTTTATTTATTTAAGTTCAAAACACTTAGTATTTTTCCTAAAGATTGTAAAATAGAGTTGGGGGATGATCGATGCATATATATTATTATTGTTAAGTTTGGTAGTGCATATTTTGTCGTTGTATCTACCTTTTATGCCACTAGAGAAGCTCTAGGGCATGCTTACCAAGCTCCCACTCTTGAGTCTTTTTGTTATTCTCTTGTTAAAGAGAAAGAAAAGCTTTTTCAACTTTGAGTGATCAACACTACAGGGATATCTAACAAAGCCTTAATGGCCCAACATAAAGATAAATCGAAGCATCATCCAGTTTCTACTCCTAATGGTGACAAAGGAGCAAAATCTAAAAGTAAGAAGACTGACAAGCATTGCAACTTTTGTGGGTGAGATGGTCATGTGGAGTCTAAATGTTTTAAAAATATGGAGGCCTTAGAAGTAGCGATGAAAAATCAAAACCCGAATCTTGATTCTTCTGCTACATCTTCTTCTCATGGACATGCACTTTCTGCTTTTGGTTTCTCCATCAATTCAATGTATACTTATTCTTCTGATGGATGGCTTATTTATTTTGGAGCATCTTATCACATGGATAAGGATAAAGTCATTTTTTCTTCTCTTAACAAATGTAACACCAAACAAATATTTGTTGGTGATGGTAGATTTCTTAGTTTTGTAGGTTCTGGAACATTTCAGGTAGGTAATGATTATTTCAATGATGTATTATTATGTGTTCCAAGTCTTTTGAGCAACCTTCTATCAATGTATCAGATCACTCATTTAGGTTAAGGAAAAACCGTGGTTTTTTCACTTTACCAAGTTGTAATCAAGGATTTAAAAGATCCTAAACATGTCTCAACAACTGGAATTGTTTAATTACCAGGTTGTACAAATTTGACAACTTTGGGTCATTATCTTTTCCGTCAGTTTTTATTGCTCATAACAATGAATTGAGTAAACTTTGGCATGAGCGGTTTGGTCATTTAAACTATTGTTCATTACAACAACTATGTAATCGAAATATGGCGACTAGTCTTCCTCTCGTTTCTTATAGATATGGTGTTTGTGTTGGTTGTGTTCTTGACAAACATCATCGAGACAATTTTCACAAATATGCTTCTTGACACACCTTGGACCCTTTGTAGCTTGTTCACGGTGATTTTTGTGGTCCTCTTTCTTCTTCTTCTTTCTCTGGGTGTAACTACTTCTTAACTTTCATTGATGAATTCTTCAGACACACTTGGGTTTACTTCTTAAAACTTAAGAGTGGAGCTTTTGACATGTTTTTGGTTTACAAGGCCCTTGTAGAAAAACAATCTGGACATCAATTTCAAAACTTAAGAATAGATAATGGGGACCATGAATATGTGAACAACAAGTTTACAAGTTACTACACTACCCATGACATTCAAATGCAATATATTGTTCCATATACACCACAACAAAATTGTGTTGCCGGGAAAAAAATTGCACATTAAAGGAAATGACTAATTGTATAATATAATCTAAAGGATTAAGTCTTCGTTATTGGGTGGAAGCCATCAACTGTGAAAATTACATAGTAAATCGCACTCTTACAAAGGATTTAAAAAACATAACATCGAAAAAAGCATGGATTAAAATTAATCCAAATGTAAGCCACTTGTATGTATTTGGTAGTATAGCATGGGCTCACATTCCGGATGAGAAAATAAAAACATTACAGCCTAAAAGTGAGAAATGCATTTTTGTTGGATATTATAAAGATGTCAAAAGCGATTGACTTCTTCAACCTAATTCCAATGAAATTATTATTAGAAGAGAAGCTAAATTTGATGAAAATATCTCATCCTGCGAGTCTAATTTGATGTTTGTGCCATCCTTAGTTTGTGAGATATCTTTGGCATTTGTGTCATCTTCTGCTCCTATTTTGGTTTCTTCTTAAGATGAAAATCCACCTCCGCTTGCTCATATTCCTTTGGATGAGTCAATTGAAAATAAAGTTACACCAATACCACCGCTTCCTAGATGTGTCTGTTCAACACGAGAAGCCGCTAGTGATCTAGCCAGTGATCCTTCAAATTAATGTTGGACATGTTCATAGTTCTAGAAAGCCTCTTCTCTTTTGGCTCAAGTTTTAGAGACTTGTGATATAGACACATTTTGCATAAGCTTTTGGCCATCCAAATTGGAACATAGCAATGAATAAAGAATATTGTTATTTAATGACGAACGATACTTGAAATCTTGTACCTCTTCCGAAAGGAAAAAAAACTTGTTAGATGTAAATGGGTGTATAGAAATAATATTGCATTAGATGGAAGTGTTGAAAGACACAAGGCTCGGTTAGTTGTCAAAGGGTTCTCTCAAGTTGAAGGAATTGTCTCTAATGATACCTTTGCTCCCATAGCCAAAATAAATTATATCTGCCTTGTTCTAGCTCTTGTTGTCTCACGGAAATGGGAGGTCCATCGGATGGATATTAAATCTTCCTTTTTGCATGGAGATTTGCAAGAAGAAATACACATGGAAGAACCTCCTGGCTATGTCCATAATGACTCCAACCTTGTATGTTTCTTTAAGAAATCTCTCTATGGTATTAAACAAGTTCCTCGAGCTTGATATGCAAAAATTGATAGCTTTCTTTTTTATACCAACTTTTCTATATGTCATTTGACCCAATGTCTATACTAAGAAAGTAGGAAACCATCTCATAATCCTTTTTCTTTATGTTGATGACCTTATCCTCACTAGTAGTGACCCTAAACTTTTAACCCATGTGAAATCCAACCTTGAAAGGAAATTTGATATGACAGACTTAAGCTATTTGCATTATTTCCTTAGCCTCCAAGTTTTGCAAACTAAGGAATTTATTTCATTTCCCAGTCTAAGTATGCTTGTGACCTTATTTTTCTCTTTCACATGCAAGATTCTAAACCAACTCCTCCCTTCTAGTCTGGAGTCAAACTTGTTGCGACCTGTACTACCCCCGAAGTTGTTGCCACTTTGTAATGTCAGTTAGTTGGTAGAATTTTATACTTGACTCATACTCGTTCCGTTATTTCCTTTGTTGTGGGTATTTTTTCCCAGTATATGCAGACACCCCATAAAATTCATTGGAAAGCAACAAAGATGATACTTTGGTATGTATATGATACAGTTTAGTTTGGGATACATTACATTTCAAGGGGGACTCCTTTGTTGGTTGGTTTTAATGATTTAGATTGGATCGATGACTCTGATCATTGAAATTCTATTGTAGGTTATGTTATCAACCTTGGTTATGTACTTGTCACTTGGGATTGCAAGAAACAAGAAGTTATTTCTCTTTCTTCAACATAAGCAAAGTATCGAACAACTATTAATGCAAGTTAAGAAGTCTTGTGGCTTAGATAGATTCTTTCAGAGTTTGGATTTCAACAACAACATCCGACCACCATTAGGTGCGATAATCAAAGTTCCAACAAACTCGCTAAAGATCCAGTTCAACATCAACGCAAAAAATACATCGAACTACACATGCAATTCATCAGAAAGCTCATTCATGATTGAGTTATTGAAGTTATGTTTTTCCTTATAGAAGATCAAGTTGCAGAGATTTTCACAAAGTCTCTTATAAAAGTGAAGTTTTCCAAACTTTGATCTATGTTAGGAGATTTGGAAGTTGTCATTAAGGGGGGATAGGATCCAAATCCTCATTCCTTCTCCTATTGTGACACCTTTGTCAACACTTCAATTCTATCCTAGTTGTTCTTAAGGGGAAATGTTGGGATATTTAGACACTTAGGAGTTAGTTAAGATCAACTTGGTTTAATGTGTCTTTAGGTAAAAGTGTGTTTATTTAGTATACAATTATAGTTATGTAATCTAACGATCATGATATGTTTTAGACATATAGTGATCCGAAGACTCATATTCTCCTTGATCTTAACGACTACATTGATCCGTGGTTTAACATCTTATTGGTATGTGATCTCTATTTAAAGAGCATGGAGGGTCCTTCGTTGATGATTGATTGTGAGAAACTCTCTTGTAAAATATTTTTTATGTTGCATTAATATATTGCCTCAAGTGGATATGTTGGTTGGGGTTGTGGACTGTTTTCCTCTTGGATCCTTTTCGAGGGTTTTAACCACACAAAAACATTGGTGTGTTGATATTTGATTTGGTTGCATAAGTGGTTATTGAAGGTGTTCATCCTATGTGGGAACATCATGTTTTTTCAAACAAAGTGAGGCACTATAGGAGGAAGAACATGGGAAGATGAAGGAAGAGGCGTTGATCAATGTGGAAATAGTGTAGTCTAAGGAAGCCATTGGGAACAACCCAAGTGAGGACACACCTCCTATATTCATGAGTGTGGATCCATAATCTTTATGATTAACCTTTGTAAAAAACATGGGAAGATGAAGGAAAAGGCATTTTATGTGACCCACACAAGCGACTCAATACAAAAAGTGTGGTTCCCATGCATGCCTTTAGTACCTTGGACTTTGGGGAAATGTGGAAGAAATGTAGTTTGAGGAAGCCAATGGAACCAACTTAGGGGAGGACACACCTACTATATTCATCAGCGTGGATTTTAACTATTAATGATTAACCTTTGTTATTCCAGGATTTATTATAGGGTCATGTTATTTTTTTATATAAATAGAGTAATTTTAATTCTAAATAATTTTGCTCAAACTAATTTGCCATGAATTTTTTTTGTTATTATCAATACTTTGTGGAATCTCAAAATAGCATGTTTTCATGGAGAATGTGTTGAAGAAGGATTCCTATGTAACACTTCCTATATAATATTAATAAGGCAGCTTTGTTTTCATGGAGAGACTTCCCATACAATATTAACAAGTGTTGCATGATAGCTTAGTCCTTGTCGGACAAGTTTAAAAATATATAAGCATGTTTGTTCGTGTCTAGGGAAAGGATCTTTGTGGCAATGGGTTCATTAGAGAATTTTAATATGCATAGATGATGCTTATCATGAGTAGACTAAATATTTTATGTTTTTTATGTAACTTCAATAAAAATATTACTTTAAAACGAGAAACATTCTTCAACATATTATTTCATTCTAAAGAGGATGAGGAAAGTTATCTATTCTAATTGAGTATAGTTAATAATTGTCATACTCTGCATGTGCGACAATACATACTAAATGACAACATCATTCTTACATGTGCAAACAAAATTATACAGAATAACAACAATTAATCATATGTAACATCATACAAGAAATAAATTTGTATCAAACACAGGTAAATAAGCACACAGTAATTTAGACAAATACATAAAGGACACTTATCTTTTATAAAGAGTCACCAATTACGTGCAAATCTCAGATGTTCCTCTTGACCATAAAATCTGTTTCTCATAATATTTCAGCAACATGTCACCCCTGAGTTGGGGCTTAAACTCCACCAGGGAAAAAGGATTCCTAATGTGAGGCTAAGTTCTAATAAACAACATAATTGCTCAGTCTAAAGTGGCTAACTGCTACAACTAGCCTATAATATCTCATTCCATGCATGCTTGTCCCACCCCAGGAAGTGAAACCCTTCTCTGCTCAATAGTCCCTCGGCTGCCCCACTTCCCTTCTAGGGTTTCAACAACAAGCTGAAAAGGAAGTCTCAGAGCCCTGTAACTAATTCCCAACACACCAGGGAGCAATTCCTAGAAAATATCTCACCAGGAGAGAATTCTCACGGACCTAACAACCTGCTTCTTCGACAATGAATCTCTCACCTAGAAAGAATGTTCACGGGCCTGACAACCTACTTCTTCGACAACAAATCTCTCGCATGGAGAGAATGTGTAACGTACCCAACTACCCACTGAGTCCCGTTACCATCTGATATAGCTTTGATGCCACAATGTTTTTTACTTAGCCTTAGAAACTGGCCATAACACACCATTTATATACCATGCAATACTCTTTAACATAAGTCTGTGTAGTATAACTGGAAGGGATGCGTGCAATGCTTGTTGTGCACCATCCCCACTCACACCTCAATTTCTATCGCACTGCCACCAAATTGTGTGTCCTCAGTCTCCCAACCCGAGTGCGCTACTTCTTCTTCAAAACTCTGACAGTCTTTGTAGAAACCCAGTCTCACTACTGGAAAATGCTACTTAAAAATATTAGCACGCAGTTACCACTTATAATACTCCAGGTTACAAGTAGGCCAGAATATCCTTGCACAATCTTATGTTTTGTGCCTAGACCCATAATTGGATCTCACCCCATGAATAAACTTATTTTTAAAAATTATAGCAATAGAATAATATCAAGTTTGTTGTGTGCATATCCCATCGGTGCACATATGTGTTGTGGTGCGCACAGTCACTCTGCACACATTTCACTATTGTGTGCTCATTCAATCTGATGATGCACGCAATCTCTATCGCCTTTGCGTACACAGACTACTCCACTACATGCATGGTGATTTACCATACCTCGATTCCTCATAACCATATCACATGATTTAACAAGAAAGAATATATAACAACTATCATACTTCGCATGTGCAACAACATACAAGGAATGAACACATATATGTAGTAAAAAAATTAACCACAACATTCATATGCAATTCTTACACACAAAAATAACTCATACAAACAGTATCAACAATAAGTGCAGTAAATAGAATAAGCTCATAAGAGACACTTATCTTTATAAAGAGTCACCAACTGTGGCCTTGACTCAAACATTCCTCCTAGCCTTAGACGTTGTCACTCATAAAATTTCAGTGACAGGTCACCCCCGAGCTGGAGCTCAACTCCACCAGGGAAAAAGGTTTCCTAGATATAAATCAAGGTCTAATACCCAATAGTTTACCCAATTCTTGTGCATGTTGATGCAACTAGCCCACAATTCCTTGTTCCCCATGCACCTGTCACACCCAAGGAAGTGTGCCCCTTCTCTGCTCACATAGTCCCTCGACCACACCACTTTCCTTACCAGGGTTACTAGCAATATGTCAGATAGGAAGTCTCTGGACCCTGTGTCTAATGCTCAACACTTCATAGAATGACTCATAGCAACACTCTTACCTGAGAGTATGCTCATGGGTCTGACAACCACTCCACAACAACCAGTCTCCCGAAAGGTTGCTCCAAGTATGTCGACCACTCCACAACAGCTAGCCTCCCAAGAGGATGATCCAGGTCAGTCAACCCGTATTCACCCTCGAACTCAAATTCCAACCCACACAACTCCCTACAGGCTTCTCCGAGCAAACAGAGTAATAATCGGATTTTCCATACAATCCGACCCCCTGTTGTCTGCGAGAGCCTATCACATGAAAAAATCCCCCAAATGATGAATAATCCCCTAACATAGTCAATAATCTCTCTTTAGTCAACAATATATATATATATATATATATATATATATATATATTGCATGCCTCCCTCTTAGAACTTGTCACCTTTTAAAGTAGCTTTGATCCACTTGGTGACCTGCTTCCCTCCTATTGGAAAATTAGGATAAAATAATATTAAAATATTCCATCCCTTTTCCCTTTTTCGGTAGAGTTTCCCCCCTGTCTCATTTTCGTCTGAGTCATATGGTGCACAACGATTATATTATATTAATTTTTATGATTACAATTACAAGGATATGCATGTTGGCCTATCTACGTCCAGATTACTTGCATCATTCATTTCCCCACACACTAACCCAGTGCATGCAACATAACACATTGTGTACACTTTCCCAGGTGCGCGCAACACATAACTGTGCGCACCTTGTCTTTGATATCACATTCTCTTTGTAGCATCCCCAACTCCATGTTGGGCAATGCCACACTAATTTCAAGCTCTCATACCACTATGTGGTGTACCCAGCTCCCCACTAGGTCCCATCACCCTATGATACAACTATGATGCCACAAAGTGTTGTACATAACTTTAGAGACTGGCCATGCCACACCATTTATATTGCGCCATACTTTAATAACACGAGTCTGCAAAGTATATTTGGAAGTGATGCGTGCAACAACTTGTTGTGCACCACTTAACTTAGTGCAACAAAAAACTTCTTCGTCTTTGTAGCGGCTCAGACCCTAATTGGGTCCATCTTCACGAGTATACTTTCTATTATACAATCACAACAGTGGAATAGTATCAAAATATATTGCACACCTATATGTTATGGTGTGTACAAACAGCCTACCTGCATAACCTTACTGCACGCCCATTCCAATCCGATGTCACAAGCATCTTTTATCACCTTTGTGTGCATGAACTACTCCACTACGTGCAGAATGAATTACCATACCTTGGTTCCTCATAACCATTTCACATGATTTAGAAATAGAATATGTAACAACTTTCATAATTCACATGTGCAACGACATACAAGAAAAGAACACATAAATGCAGTAATAGAATTATCCACAACATTCATGTGCAATTCATATAGGAAAATAACTTATGTCAGACAATAACACAATATGTGCAATAAATAGAATAAGCTCATAAGAGACACTTATCTTTATGGAGAGTCATCAACTACAGCCTTGAATAAGACATTCATCCCAGTCTTAGACGTTTTCACTCATAATATTTCAGTCACAGGTCACCCAGGAGTTGGGGCTCCACTCCACCAGGGAAAAAATATTTCCTAGTGACAACTCAAGGTCTAATACCCAACTTTTACCCGGTTCTCATGTCTCTCAATGCAACTAGCCCATAGTTCCTCATTCCCCACACACCTATCACACCCAAGGAGGTGTGCCCCTTCTCTTCTCATGTAGTCCCTCAACCACACCACTTCCCTTACTAGGGTTACCAACAACAAGTTGGACAAGAATTCTTGGTCCCTGTGTCTACTGCTCAACACTACAAAGAACGAATCATAGTAGCACTCTCAACCGAGTGTAAACTCACAGGTCTGACCACCACTCCACAACAACCAGTATCCAAATAGATTGTTTCAGGTCCGCCGACCACTCCACAACAGCCAGCCTCCTGAGAGATTGTTCTAGGTCAATCAACCTGTTCAACCCTAGAATTCAGTTTACAACACTACAACTCCCTACAGGATTCTTTGAGCAAGCATAGTAATAATCAAATTTTCCATACAATCTGACCCATATTGTCTATGAGATCATGTCACATGAAAAAATCCCCCAAAATGATCCTCCCTATAAAATACACTAAGGCCAACAATATATATTGCATGCCTCCCTATTGCCACTTGTCACCCTCAGAAGAAGCTCCATGCCACTGGGTGACCCGTTCCCATATTTTTGGGAACTTAAAATAATATTATATCTGCATGGTTGCACTTTTGAAATAATATTAAAATATCCCCCCCCGTTTCTCTTTTTCGGTGGAGTAGGCCCCCGTCGCTTTTTCGTCTAAGTCATCCAGTGCATAGCGTTTATATTATATTAATATTTGTGATTTCATTTACATGGATATGCACACTAGCCTATTTGCATCAGTCTTACTTGCCACATTCGTTTCCCATGCACTAACCCAAGTGCGTGTTTTTGGCGATGGAAGTCACTCCTGGATTGCAGCAGGAGCAGAGCCTGATGCCCATCAGTTTATGTCACTATTTGTTTAATGGGGTGATCGAATGGAAGTTAACTCAAGATGATGTGGTTCTGACTCCAGAACTAGGCCAAGCATGCATAGGCAAGTGAGGTCTTGGATAAACAACAAACAGTAAGTTGTAGTAAGGGTGAGTAGGGGGAAGACTTGTATAAGATAACTGCAAGGGTCTGTCGTAAACATCTGGTTTCTAACAGACTGTAGGAGAAAGGCATCTAAATGCAAGATCTTCTTACATTCAAACGCGAAACACCGAAGAATACAACAACGCAACAATAAATCCTTTATCGTAACATGATTGCAATCATTCGCACGAATCAGTCGTTCACGAACTCTCTCAGCATGAGATGAAAATTAAATGGAGTAAGAAAGACTGTCTGTCATACAACAAGAAATATCACATACAGATGCATAACCAGAAAGCTAGAATGTTTATTAAACCTTTACAGTCGGGAGCTTTGCTCTACCATCGATGCTCTACAAAATACAAAGACTGAGTTTATATACTTAGATAAAAATCGCCTAACAGAGGCATGCTTGGTCACCCAAGGCTTAGCGTCCCCTCAGCCAAATTCAGACGGATATTCTTTGTCAGACGCCACCTTAACTGCGCATGGCTCCTACAAGGGAAGTAGTTGAGCCATTAAGCACTGAGCTAGCATGTGCAGACCTCCTCCGATTGGTCGAGGACTCAGCATGGCTTCTTTGAAAAATGGGTACACATGACCCTCTCAAGCAGATCGCTTGCCAAATTATCTATACCTTTCACTTAATGCCTGAGGAGAGTTTTCAACCACCCCTCCTCACCTTCATTTACTCCAAGAGAAAACCAGGCTCGAGGTCGAATCAGATGGTGCATGGAGATCACGATGATCCTTCCGACGACTCGACTCAACGCCTTCGACCTCTTTTGCACAGCTCCTTTCTTTCCCAAGTGACCAAGGGATGTGACCCAATATTTATTCCCAAAGCGCTTTTGGCCTTCGCGAATGGAAGGAGTTAATCCTTGCTTATTCATAGTTGCGATGAGCGAAATGCCGAGATGGCTTGATTGGGCGCCACGCGTCCCTCTCAGATCTGACGGTCTTGAACTTACTTGGTGATGTTGTGGGCCTGGGTCCTGGACACTCCCAGCACCTCGCGCATCGGGAATATGACGGAGTTGTTCCTTGCGCTTCGAAGTCGCGATGGGAGAAAAGGCGGGGAGCCTAATCGTGCACCAGGTGGCTCCTGTGGATGAACAACTGAGGCTGCTTCGCGAAACTACAGGCCCGACTCTGGGTGCTTTCGGCACTCTGGGGTTCGAGGTTTCGAGATGTGAGATGACGAGGGACTTTCACCTTTCGAACTCCCGAATTTCGATATGCCGACTAGATCTCTCACTATGTGTCGCTGGATCGGACGACCCAGATTTAGTCTTGAAATATAGTCGCTTTCTTTGGTGCTATATATCGGTTAACCTGGTAGCCCCGAAATCCCGATGACCATTGATCTATTCTTATGGATGAATCTGGGCCATTGACAACGTAATTTCACCTGCCCACTTGATTGGAAGCCTTAAGACGAGATTTTTCCATGTTGCGCTCGGGCGCTTCTCGTGCAACTTGCAGACCCGAATACTCTTGTTCCTAGGACAAGAAATGTCGCTAACATTAGGCTCCATGGGGGATAGATTTGTCCCTGGGATGCTCTAAGGACTCTTTCCGCGGCTTCAGTGCCTTGTTGTTGGGCTATGGATTCATGCTCAAAACATCCCGCTGCTGAAAATACAGGCCGAAAAAAAAAAAGCAACAAAATAAAGATACATGCTCAAAGGAGCTTATTTATATACAATCCTAAACTAATAAAACACTTTACATGGGGCTAGGTGAAAGCAGACTTCCACCATCGCCAATCAAGTAACTTCCTGAAGGGAAGCTCTTTCTTTCTGTCGATGATCACCAGCAGATGGTGTAACCATGACAACAGAACGGCTACACTCTTCAACTTCTCCTCACTGGCTGAAGTTGATATGGAATAGGGAGGCTCCAAGGCATAAAGAACATGCCACTCCATGTACTCGCCGACAAGATCATAGAATGAGTGGAAAACCTTGTGAAAAGGGTAGCAGCAGGCTTGCTCTGCTCCACAGCTACTCCTACAGGGTTGAACTTCATGAGTCTGCATAGGTGAATGGGCGAGCTCCGGGTAGGAAGTCACCTGTTCCACTGGTTCTTTCTGCTCTTCTTCTTGGCTCTCCCCCAGGTCTGATTCATATTCATCATAAATAGGGACCATGGGGTGGTTCTGCTTGCTGACTGACTCTTCAGTATCTTTATAGTGATCAAATGTAGGATAAGCTTGATGCTCATCATCATTATAATATACATCAAAAAGGGGTTGTCCTTTATTGAAATGATCCTTCTCCAGAACAATGATCCCGTAAAGGATTTGCGTTTTAGGGATAGTGGGACCTGCTGGTTCTGGATGCTCATACATAATCTTTTTCTCTTTAATCCCA
Source organism: Picea engelmannii (assembly GCA_009831015.1). NCBI lineage: Eukaryota > Viridiplantae > Streptophyta > Pinopsida > Pinales > Pinaceae > Picea > Picea engelmannii. Next base: position 672,729 of record ML785454.1, read on the forward strand.
GGTAAAAATATATCGTGAGAAACCCCCTGGAGGAAAAGAGAAGAAACCTCTTCCACAACTAACCCCTCTTTTAAAAATAGAGGGTCTTCCTCATCATGAGCAGAGCTGCTAGGAACATCTGCCTCAACCCGATATCCAGGTGAGTCATCTACCATGGACCACATTTGCTCTATAAACTCACAATTTCCATAAGAGGCATGTTGATCGTTATGAACATCTAAAAGAATAGAGGCATCTGATATGATGTCAGATGCTTCCGTTCTAGGGCTAACACAATTAATATCATTCAACACCTCTATATTTTCCTGGCAAATGCTTTCCTCCACAGTAAAAGATTCATCATGGACATGATCTTCAGGGCCAGCAGAGGCTTCATGAAGCGAAGAAAACTCCTCACAACAGTTTTCATACAAACAATCAACTGGAAAATAATCTTTACAAAATCAATTGAAAGTTGTATGAAAACCTGTTAAAGAGCATATGCTCGCAGCGGGAAGAGATCGACACCACTCAAGACCAGCTCCCTTCAATGAATACCTGAAGAGATTAATCCAGACATCCTCATGCATGATATTGTGTCAGTGAATAGCTTCATGGAAGTCCAGTAAATGCTCAGCTGGTTCCTCCCAACTTGTTGCATGAAATTCAGGGAGGAAATTTTCCCATTGGTCTCTATCAGGAAGTGCATTAGGAAAACCAACTATCTAGGAAAAGTCACAGAAAGCAAACCTTTGAGCCAGAATTTTCTCCATATCGAACCAGTGGAGTCGCCAATCGATCCTCTAATCATGGAGTCACCAGGTGAAAGATGCGCAGCTTCAAATATGCCTGGTCCTTGTTCACCATCAAAGGCCAGATCTTAATGTTGTCGTTACCCCAAGATGCTTCTCAAGCTGAGAAAGTAGCCGCTGAAACCTTCTCGAGAAAGCTCCTTTGGGTTATCTTTCAGGTGTGCCAACAGTAGCCACAGTTGAAACAGTGAAGTGGAAACAATGGAGTCACCACAGTGGAGTCGCCAGGTGCATAGTAGCAATCTTGATAATTCTGATATATGATGCACCTTCATAATCATTTAATCGTTGTCATTCAATCCCGGGGAAAATATTCAATATCCGTCCCCGGCAACGGCGCCAGAAATGTTGGCGACGGAAGTGACTCCTGGATTGCAGCAGGAGCAGAGCCCGATGCCCATCAGTTTATGTCACTATTTGTTTAATGGGGTGATCGAATGGAAGTTAACTCAAGACGATGTGGTTCTAACTCCGGAACTAGGCCAGGCATGCATAGGCAAGTGAGGTCCTTGATAAACAGCAGACAATAAGTTGTAGTAAGGGTGAGTAGGGGGAAGACTTGTATAAGAGAACTGCAAGGGTTTGTCGTAAACATCTGGTTTCTAACAGACTGTAGGAGAAAGGCATCTAAACGCAAGATCTTCTTACATTCAAACGCGAAACACCGGAGAATACAACAACGCAACAATAAATCCTTTATCCTAACATGATTGCAATCATTCGCATGAATCAGCCGTTCACGAACTCTCTCAGCATGAGATGAAAATTAGATGGAGTAAGAAAGACTGTATGTCATACAACAAGAAATATCACATACAGATGCATAACCAGAAAGCTAGAATGTCTATTAAAACTTTACAGTCGGGAGCTTCGCTCTACCATCAATGCTCTACAAAATACAAAGACTGAGTTTATATACTCAGAGAAAAATCGCCTAATAGAGGCATGCTCGGTCACCCAAGGCTTGGTGTCCCCTCAGCCAAATTCAGACAGATATTCTTTGTCATACGCCACCTTAACTGTGCATGGCTCCTGCAATGGAAGTAGCTGAGCCATTAAGCGCTGAGTTAGCGTGTGCATACCTCCTCCGGCTGGTCGAGGACTTAGCATGGCTTCTTTGGAAAACGGGTACACGGGACCCTCTCGAGCAAACCGCTTGCCAGATTATCTATACCTTTCACTTAATGCCTGAGGAGAGTTTTCAACCACCCCTCCTTACCTTCATTTACTCCAAGCGAAAACCAAGCTCGAGGTCGAATCAGATGGCGCATGGAGATCATGATGATCCTTCCGGCGACTCGACTCGACGCCTTCGGCCTCTTTTTCACAGCTCCTTTCTTTCCCAAGTGACCACCGGCTGTGACCCGATGTTTATTCCCAAAGCGCTTTCGGCGTTCACGAATGGAAGGAGTTAATCCTTTCTTATTCATAGTTGCGATGAGCGAAACGCCGAGATGACTTGATTGGGTGCCACGCGTCCCTCTATGATCTGACAGTCCTGAACTTACTCGGTGACATTGTGGGCCCGGGTCCTGGACACTCCCGGCACCTCGCGCATCGGGAATATGACGGAGTTGTTCCTTGCGCTTTGAAGTCGCGATGGGCGAAAAGGCGAGGAGCCTAATCGCGCGCCAGGTGGCTCCTGTAGATGAATGGCTGAGGCTGCTTCGTGAAACTGCGGGCCCGACTCTGGGCGCTTTCGGCACTCTGGGGTTCGAGGTTTTGAGATGTGAGATGACAAGGGACTTTCACCTTTCGAACTCTTGAATGCCGATATGTCGACTAGATCTCGCACTATGTGTCGTTGGATTGGATGACCCAGATTTAGTCTTGAAATATAGTCGCTTTCTCTGGCGCTATATATTGGTTAACTTGGTAGCCCCAAAATCCCGATGACCGTTGATCTATTCTTATGGATGAATCTGGGCCATTGACAACGTAATTTCACCCGCCAACTTGATTGGAAGCCTTAAGATGATATTTTTCCATGTTGCGCTCGGGCGCTTCTCGTGCAACTTGCAGACCCGAATACTCTTGTGCCTAGGACAAGAAATGTCGCTAACACGTGCAACACAACGCACTGTGTGCACCCTGTCTTTGATATCATACTTCGTGCACTAATATAATGTGTGGAACTAAAAAACTTATTGTCATGTCTCACCAGCCTCAAAACATATTACATCAGGAACCCCAACCTCAATATAGATCCATCAGTCTTGCGCACTAACCGGTTCACTATCACGCACTACTCGGGTGCGTACAACAACAAAACCAACAAGAATATGTGTCAATGGCTCACCAAGCTATATGTACAATTATTAGGGTCCTAGATCAAGGACATTACAATCCCTTCCCCCTTATTCATGCACCATCCTCAGTGCATCATATACTTATATACATACAAAATTTCAAAAATCTTCAAAACATGAGGATACTCTGCTTGCATAACATCCTCTCATTCCCAGGTTGCATCTTCAGGATCATACCAAGTCCATTGGACCTTTACCAGCTCCATGGATCAATTCCATAGCTGCTTGACCTTCTGATCCAATATGCAAACTGGTCGTACTTGGAATCTGACTTATGGCTCTACCTGAATCACATTCCAATCAATGACATGATTAGCATCAAGTACATATTGCTTAAGAAATGACACATAAAACACACTATGAATGCAAAAAGATGCAGGCAAAGCAAGCATATATGAAATAGGACCAATCCTCTAAGGGATTTCAAATGGCCCACAATAGCGTGCAACTAACTTAGAACACTTCCCCAACTTCAGGGAACTGCGCTTGGCCTTTACTTTCAGAAACACATGGTCACCCACTTTAAATTTTATGTGGATCCTTCCTTTATCGACATAGCTTTTATTCCTGTCTTGGGAAGCCTTTAGATTCTACCTAATATTCCCCACATGCTCCTCCATTTCCTGAAGCAATTTTGGCCCCACTACTGCGAGGTATGTTGGGTTCTCCCAACTTACTGGTGTTTTGCACTTCATGCCATAAAGTGATTCAAATGAGATCATTTTTAAATATTCTTGATAACCATTGTTATAAGAAAACTCTACCAAATGAAAGTAGTCTTCCCATTTTTATGGCTTATCCATCACATACATCCTTAATGTATCTTAGATCACCTGATTGACTCCCTCTGTCTAGCCATATGTCTCAGGGTGATAAGCTATATTGAAATTCAGGTTTGTTCCAAATCCCTTGAATAGTCCTTTCCAAAAGTTCGAAGTGAACTTAGAATCTCTATGAGACACAATTGTCTTAGTAACACCATGCAACTTAACAACTTCAAGAATGTATAATTCATCAATGTCAGCTACCTTGTTTGTTGATTTTACTAGAATAAAAAGGGCAGGTTTTGTAAGCTTGTCCACCACTTCCATAATAGAATCATGTTGTTTAGTAGTCCTATGCAGTTTAGTTATGAAGTCCATGGTCACAAATTCCCACTTCCACTCAAGAGTAGGAAAAGGTTGCAACATATCATCTGGATGTTTGTGCTCAGTATTAGCCTTCTGACATTTAAGACACTTAGTAATAAATTGTGCAACCTCATTTTTCATACCTAGCCAGAAGTATTGTTTATTTACTACGACCAATGTCTTATAATAACCTGGATGTCCCGCAAAAGGAACCTTATGCATCTCTGATTAAATCAATTTCTTCAACTTTTGATGATTCGACGGATAGACTCTTTGTCTATACATGAGGATTACATCCTCTCTTAATTTGTAATCCTCAAATTTATGTCACGACGTACCTTGTTGTAAGGTTGTGCATAAATCCATACAACGTGGATCTGCTTGGGTAGCTTCCAGAATTATGTCTAATATGTGATAATAGTGGTAACATGCATCTCGTGCACTCTTCGACTGAGTGCGTCACCCACCCTATTCTCTTTTCCTCTAATATGCTTTATCTCAAAGTCATACTCGTTGAGGAACTCTAACCACCTGCTTTGTCTAGAATTTAAACTTGGTTGTCCAAACAAATAATTCAAACCACAATGGTCTGTCCTCGATTCAAACCTTTTACCCATGAGATAATGTCACCACATCTTCAAGGAACGTGTTGACGATTAAAATTGCCACGAGGATTTCACCTGCAAAGTATTGCTAAATCCTATTAAGTATAAGCTAATGATATATATAATACTAGTAGGTGGGACCTCCTTGTAGATTGGAGGATCGGATATGGTTCCTAATTGATGTTTTTACTATTGTTCAACACTGCCTACAGGTTTGAGCATGATTGATGATCAATGTTGGTTCTATTCGTGAGAAATGGACAATGGATAATGCATGTTTGTTTTGTGCTATAGGCTCTAATGCTGTGTTAAAATGGCTTATGATATCCATTGTTATCCTGCTATTTACTCCTTGAATTATTACTTGTGCCACCTGCAAAAGATACATGTTAGTAACAAGGAATAAGAGAAAATTGAAAAGTAATAAAGCAATATGAACAAAATCCACAAGAGAGGAATTATGCTACTATGTTATACGATGTTGCACTATGCATTTGGAGTTAAAGGGAATGGTGTTAATCCAAACTAACGGTGTAAATGGCTATGCAATATATTGAGTCATGTGAAAGCACGTTTGATAGGCATTAAGGTATGTTTGGCAATGGTTAATATGGTGGCTGCTATAGTGGGAAAACCCCCCTACAGACTACACTAGGGTTCTAAAATGCAGGCAGAGCTAACCGTCTAAAGTCTCCTACTTTAACAACTATCCCGACAGTACCCCACATTCATGCATAAAGTACAAAGTATAGGGATCTGTTAGTCTTACCTTAAACTCTGTGTCTGGTGTCGATCCCTTTGCGTTCGGTCACTTCCCAACTGTAAGTATCCTCCCAAGGCTGACCCACATTCACTAAAAGAAAAACAAGAAACTACAAACATGCATTCTATATATGAATTAGTGGGTTAGACGTCATAACAAAAATGTAAATCAAACATAAAGATTGAACACATCATATGGCGGGACGACAAAAGTACTTCTTTATATTAATCTCACAAAGTCACTTACAAAATGAGATCGACGACTGCTCCTCGAACCCTATCTTGGGCTCTTCACCAATCTCCAACTTATTCCACGTAACTTTCTCCTCTTTAGCTCTCTCTAGGAAATGGATTAGGCTAGTAATGGAGGAAAAAGGCTAGAATAGGGAATTCTAGCTCAAAACTCACAATGTGGCTGCAAATTCTTGGGGCAAGGGGGGATTATGAAATGGGCACAGTTTCACTGCTTTCATTCTTATTCCTTGAATGGGACCCCAACACCTTCTTTTATATGCCAAAAATATAGTTATTTGGTTGGGTGACGGGCTATGGGCGGTCAATTGGTTAGGAAACTACCCAAAAGCTTGTATCCCCTTGCAGCTTTTTATTTTTTGCAACTTTTGTGGGTATATGCGGGTTGTATTGGTGCAACTAGTGTATGTACGTGAGTTGTAGTGGTGCAGCAAGCGTACACACGTGGGCAATAGTGGTGCAGGGCGCGTACATCTTCAAAAATAGTGTTTTTTAAGCAAAGATTTCAGTGATGGCTTGGAAAAAATAGCAAGTAATATGGCTTGATGCCATGTATGCATGTATGGTGAAATTTAGGGTTATAACAGATGCCCCCTAATGTGTGAGGTCAGAAGAGCATCTAATGGCCGAAATACATTACAAATCTTTACCAACGTACGAAGCGAGTGAGCCCAGGACCAGAGTTCGAGTGGTGCCATATGCAAAATAACAATTGTCTCGCTGAGGTGGGCATAAACATGCTCGAGATAAAATAAATCATGGCTGCCAATGAAATGCAATACAGATCCATGTCATATAACTATATAAAGTGTATCCGCGAGCAATACACAATGGATATACATCTCAAAATCAAAAGATATACATGTATAGTATCCATATTCAAGAAGCCAATGACGCCTGATGGCTGGAGATGAGGCCTTCAGAGCTCGAGCAACAATTTCAAGATCTTCATAACTTAGGTAGGAGTGTAATGTGAGTGTACGACTTCACTACCTAGAGGTCTTCTATGGCTCATCGGGGAACGGACAAGAGGATCTCGGTGATCAAGTAGAGAACTTCAGTGATTTTGAACAAGGACTTGATTGGACTTATGGGATGGTCAGGCATGAGGGCAAGAGACAAACTGTAGAAGGGCTGACTCAGACTTAGAAAAAACTTTCGTTGGACAATAGCATGACAAATGATCAGACTCAGGCAGCATGACATTGACATAAGTTCGCGATGCAGGAGGCAATGCAAACTCTCTATATGTTTGGAAGAATAACCAAATGAAGGAGGACACAGTTCTATGCAATGAGAACAACTTCCTAAGGTCATATTAAATCTGAAAGCTTGACGAACAAATAGAAGGATGTGCTTTGTCCAAGGGTGACTCATTGTGCTACCATACAAAGAAAATACTTTTCCCATCCTCTTTTTGGGGTATATTTGATTTTTTTGTCTTTTTCAATAATTTTTAAAATCTTGAAAAAGAATAAAAGAATGATACGTTACAAAGGAGGAACGAGTGTCGCAAACATACTAGTTCCCTGCGCAAGGAACACACTGATGCTCAGAGAAAGCAGACATGTGCAGGAAAAGGACACTCAGGAAAATTCCTCCATGGGTCAAGATCTCAAGACGCAGAGGCAAAGTGCTACAAGGCTTGCGTATAAGTCTTGCTTCAAAGGTTCAGTTGAGAGCAACATGGAGCCAGCATTAGGCCAAAACGCAGGAATGCAACTTCAATTAACAACACACAATGATAACGCCCTTCAATGTGAGTTTAACTAGCCCAAAGAAGGTAAGATCGGTGGTTTTTCATTTTTAGAGAGTCTGAAAAAGTGAAAAAGAAGACTCCACTGGGGTACCTTTTTCGAAGGTAGTCTAGTCGGTTCGAAAAAGGGGTAAACTAGCACCGAAAATACGTCTATTAAAAACCATTTTAATGAGTGTGATAAAGACAATATCACTCGACAATCTTTTAAATTTTAAGGAGTCTGAAAAGACCTTAACTATGGACTCGCTGCCTTTTTCTAGATTTAGTCTCCTTAGCCCGAAAAAGTAAAATTTGTTGAAGAGAACTCTCCCAGCAAGACGAATCTCCACAGGTGTACCTTTTTCCTCCTTGATCTACAGGGCGGAAAAAGGGGTAAACTCATGCCAGTAGATTCTTTTCTGGATCAATTAACGAGTGTGAAAGAACAAGGCCACTCGACGATCTTTTCACTTTTAAGGAGTCTGAAAAGAGATTAACTATGGACTCCATAGGGAACGTTCTTCTGAACCAGTTTAACGAGTGTGAAGAAACAAGGTCACTCAACAATATTTTCATTTTTAGGGAGTCTGAAAAGAGCTTAACTATGGACTCTTTGGGGGTTCCTTTTTCGTAAATTTAGTCCCTCGGGCCCGAAAAAGGGTTAAACTTATACCTGAGAATACTCTTCTAGTGAACCAGAGTTCCTAGAGTATACCTTTATTCGTACAGTTGACCGTCTGGACCGAAAAATGGGTAAAATATCATCGGACAGACGTGCCTTCAAGTTTTAGTTTGATGAGCGTGAAGGACAACAAGATTGCTCGACAATCTTTTCATGTTTAGAGATTTTGAAAAGTGCTTAAAGAAGACTCTAGTATGCTACTTTTCTCAGTTAATCCAAACGAGATCGAAAAGCATAAATGCAGTCTTGTCATATGTTGTTTTTGGATTTCAAAGGGAGATTGAAAGACAACAAAGATTGCTCGTGCTCGAAAATTCATGGGTCGATGCCTGTCATCTTCTCGGGGGAGCAGTTTGCTTCGATGAAAACATTCTCCATGACACCAGGGGTTCTGGAGATATCTATAGGTATCATTTTAGCAATGGTTTCCATATTACCTTTAGCGTAAACTACGTGCATACCCAAAGGATGAAGGCTCTCTGTCATCCTTATTGGTCTTGGTTGAAAGGTTTTTATTTGTTCCATATTGGTTGGTTCTCTCCACGATATCTTATCACCATACCTAGTTGTTTGTTGTTATGGGGTTTGTTGGGTTTGAAACACTTTGTGTCACTACGTATCGTTCACTTGGGTATGGGTTTGTTCATGTCACTGGTGTTTGCGCAGGGGGTTATGATAGTCATTATGCCGAAGGGCTTGCTTAAGATTGATTGTTATTTCCCGGCTCTGTTTTATCTCATCATTCTTCAGTTGATTGGGAAAACCACGAGGGTTATAGTCTATGTTGATTATGTTGATAGTGGTTTTGGTTATTGGTTTTTAGTCACTACAATTGGTTATTATAACAGTCAAATTGAGAAGCTCAACATGGTTAATTGGTTGATTGGAGAAATGAGATTGCGCAGTAGTTGTCTTTTACATTGTGATTATTGAATTGTTAACCCAACATTAGTTTTAATTGATTAAGTCACAACAATGCTTCATGTGTAAAGTGTGGGTATGTGTGGCCTTCCTACACCATGTTAGGCTGAGTTGAGGATTGATGTGACTGTGAGTTTTAAATTTGCATGGGAGTATTGAAATCGTGGTAATTATGGAATGGCCCTCCACTGTATATGCTATGGATATTATTGATTGCGCCATCAGAGATGGTCACGAGTTTTTAAACAATATGGTTTTGTTGCAAATTTGATCAATTTGTGAGATGAGATCGGGCTTACTCTTGTTGCCTCATTGTATTGATTGATAGCCCAACATTGTGGATGTTTAGATTCAGAGTAGTTGGACCTGTACAGTCACAAAAATACTCTGCGTTTTGTTGAATGGTCTATGTATTCCAAGCATAGTATGAGTTGAAATGGTGATTGTTGTATGTGTGTTTAAATGGAAAGTCAAGATCTTTGCAATTAAAATATTGATGGTTGTATTTTGTTGTCCGTTATGTGCGTTGATGAATATCATGCATCGTAGAAGAGATAGACACAGGTTCTATGACAATATAATCTCGTTAAAATTTAATTATTAATGAATTAAAGGACAAAATCAGGAACGATTTTTGTGTCTGTATTTGATGATTGAAATAATTCGTGGGCAGTGGTTGATGAGTTTACGTTGAACAAAGTGGAAATAAGTGACTGTGTATTCATTTGGGAATTGTTTTAAAACATTAAATGGACAATGGGAAGAAACAATACCCTTCTACAGGTTGTTGTGGGATTCTTATGGTCTTGTTTGGGTGACTTGTGTTAAAGATTTGATTACAAACACTGAGTAAGTTGATGCACATAATTGATTGAATTATACACCGTATTTTTTCATTTGATCATAGTGATTATTTGGTTGGTGTTATTTCTTTTTACGTTTGATATAGAATGGTTTTATGGATTACTTAATTAATTTTATGAACAATATCCACTCTCTTTCCCTACCATTATTTCACTTTTCACTAATTACAACCCCATCACCTTCCCACATTCATTTTCCACTCCATGTTCTTAAAATTTAATTACAGTTGAGAAGAATTATGTATTGAAGCAGTTTGAAATCGTTTTCTTGGTTGGATCATGTGATGCAAGAGCATCGCCTTCAAAGTCAACAGCACACACGTGGAGGCAGAAGAATGACATCTCAGCAATGACAGAGTTTCAAATCAAGCATTTAACTCAGAATTTAATCGGTTGTTGAGATATTTTTGAATACAACATTTTAAAATGTAACTTGTTTGTAAAGTCTAGAAGGACTATAAAAAATTTCAGATATCGAGTGTCGACTCTGTCTGGCAATAACTAGTATTTATTGTAATAGGACATAGTAGGTAATAGCTTTTAATTTGAAATGATAGATTTCAGAACAGGACGAGAGAGATCGTGGAGCGGTCCTTAGATAGTTTTTCAGTATTGTATTGTAACATATAGAACAGATAGACAGAATAGAGAGATCAGTAGAGCAGAGTAGAGTAGCAGAAAACACTATGTATTTTGTTTTTCATGAATGAATAGAACAGAAATAAATTGTCTCAAATCCTTGGACTGTGTTCATTTCATGTGAGTTTGAATGAATGTTATTCTGTGTGTATGATTTATTACTTCGTTCATGTATGATTGTTAGAGAGAGATTGATTGTATGAGTTCATGACGAAGTTGGTTGAGTTTCAATCGTTTCTCTTCTGATACATGTATGAAAGGTGTGCATCTCGAACGCAAGGAGTGTGTCAATTGAGTCTCGGATTGACTCAAAGAAGTTTAGAGAGAATCAGAGAAACTCGTACCAGGTGCAAGGTGTGCATAGCGTCAAGAGGCCAACAACCTTCGAAGAACCAGCGCAGAAGAATGCCAGGTGGGCGAGAAGCATTTTCTTTTCAAGAAAATCCTTCAAACTGAGTTATTCAAAATCCTAAGAACACAAAGTGTGCATGGGAGATCGAAATCCTTTTAAGGATAGAAGCTCAGAAGAGATAACACTTTTCATGAATGTTGATGAGGTCCCAGAGGCAGATTTGTCAGGGAACAAAGGTTTGGAACCTTTGAAGGCGGATAAATCTTCCAAGGTGGAGAGATATTAGAAGCTCAGGAGGAAGAACGATTGTGATCGTTGGATCAATGGAAAGAAGATCAACAGTCGTTGGATTAGAAGAAGTGCGCGAACCTTATCACTTCGCGTACATAGGAGAGAGGCTACTAAGGTTGAAACTTGAGATTTCCAGAGCCCGAAGACTTGGAATAGAATTTCGACCCTCCGATCAGTGGGATAGATATGAGCCATCAGATCACTGGAGGTGAAGACCAAGTGTCGAATTACCAGGAGGAATCACAGTCGTTGGTTGCGGGAAGCTCAAAAGGGAGAGTCACTTGAAACTTGAGATTTTCAGAGCCCGGAGTGCTGGAATGCTGAGGTGGGATCTCAATCGTTCGATTGATCAAGTGTGAGTCATCGGATATCACGGGCGCACAAGGAGTCAAGTTGAGATTTGAAATACCCAGAGCACAAACAGTTGAAGGGCCATGAGTCATTGATCTGTGAGGAGACACTTGTCAACAGATCTCGTACTCTAAGAAAAGCTGAAGTAAGTTTTTAGTTTGAGAATTGAAAACGTCGGAGCACGGAGACTTAAAGTCCTGGAATAAGATTTGGTCCATTGGATCCAAAGGACACGTGGTGAGAGATCAGCATTTCGCTGACTCGCAACTCAGGAAAGTCAAAGGGTGGAGTCATAAGGATTCGCAAACCTGAGTTTGTGATTTGATCGTAGCCATCGATTGAGGAAGGAGCATGGACCGTTGATTAGCCCAGGGAGATATTGGGGAATCAGACATCGGGAGAAGAGAGGTGAGTGATCCCCCAACTTCACGAAACACGAAATCTCGATAAGTGCTTAAGGTTGAACCTCGGGTCACAGTCAGAGGTCATATGGAGGGAGGAGCAAGTGCTAAGCCCTGTCAGAATTTTAGAGATCGGGAGGGTCGAGGTGACTCACACACAAAGGTCCGATACGGGATTTCACGATGCGCCTTTTGATTTGGCTTGTGGTCACAGGTAGTGGTCACATGGAGGAGGATAAGGGAGGAGCTAGCAAGTGCTAAGCCTCTATCAGAATTTTGGAGGTCGGGAGAGTCGAGGTGACTCGCGTACAAGACACCCGATACATGAAATCGTGAAACGCCTTTTGACAGGCGTGTGGTCACAGTCGATGGTCATGTGGAGGGAACTCGCACCCACTGCCTATTTGTGTGGGTGCATTTCACAGAGGACCTATGGATTTGTTTAATAGAGGTTCCAACAGGGACCTGAAAGAGCTAATCCAACTCATTTTAGTGAAGATCCAGTGACCGGGAGGTCGGCAGACCCTGCTGAGGTAGGCGCGTTGCACTAGGTGGTATCAGAGTTGATTTTGATTTTGTTTGCAGACAGTAGACAAAAGGAGAAAGGAGGAAATTTGGTATCATTTGTGGTATCAAAGAAATTTTCAATTTCTATTGTAGGTGACGTAGTGAAATCATGCCACCCAAAAGGCGCAAAGCGAATGCAGAAATGGAAGAAGAAATGAGGTGAATCCAAATGAGACTGGACGCCATGGAGACAGCACATAGAAGAGCACCAGACGTTGGTGATGTCAGTGAAGCTGAGAGCGAAGAAGAAGCAGAGGGTGAGGAAAATGTAGCAGAGGATGTTGCACAACATCGCTTGATAAAAGTTGTTTCAAAGATAGGAGCCAGAGCAAGGATAGAGGTACCTATGTACAAAGGCAATTTAGAAGTTGAAGAATTGTTAGATTGGGTACGTGCTATGGAAAAATACTTCGATTACGAAGATATCGAAGAAGACAAGATGGCGAAGCATGCAGTGACAAGACTGAAAGGCCATGCAGCGTTATGGTGGGATGGACTACAAGCTGAACGCAAGAGAAATGGTAAGCATAAAATTAAAAACTGGGATAGGATGGTAGCTAAGTTGAAAGAAAAATTTGTCCCAAAGGATTACCAAATCAATCTTTACAGAAGATTGAAGAACCTGAAACGGAGGGGTTTATCAGTAAAGGAGTACACTGAAGAATTTTATCGACTGAACATCAGGGCTACACAGAAAGAGAATGAAGATGAGAAGATAGCCAGATATATCAATAAGATAAGATATGAAATACAGGAGGAGATCATCATGATGTCTATCAGTAAATTCGAAGATGCCTATCAAGCAGCCTTGAAAGCTGAGAAAAAATTGGCCAGGAAGCAAGGCCAACGAAGCAAAGGCGGAAATTCAAGCAGAGGCAAGGGAACCAACATAGAGAAGTTCCAGAAGTCGAAGCTTGAAGCTGACAAACAACATAGTCACCATGAGAAGGGTGGAAGTTCTAAATAAGGACAACATGGCGGAAGAATTTCTTTTTCCAGAGGTAGAGGAAGAGGAAGAGCCAGAGGAGGCGTAGTTAAATGATATACCTGTGGAAAAGAAGGACACAAATCTTGGGAATGTCCCGACAGAAAAAGAGAAGGCAAAGAAGCACACATTGTTGAAGCATAGAAACATGTGGAAGCAGAAGCAGTAGAAGGAGGAAGAAACCTCATGATGAGGAAATTTCTTCTTAAACTAGAAAAGGAACCAGAGGAACCAGTTCAGCGAACAAGCCTGTTCAAAACTTCTTGCAAGTCAAAAGACAGATTTTGCAAGGTGATCATAGACAGTGGGAGCACTGAAAATCTAGTATCCACAGAGATGGTGGAGAAGATGGAATTGAAGACAACTGCACATCCAAATCCATACAAGGTATCGTGGTTGCAGAAAGGACATCAAGTAATGGTAAGTAAACAATGCCAAGTTGAATTCAAAATAGGAGGTTATAGGGATGAAATATTGTGCGATGTAATTCCTATGGATGTCTGTCATATTTTGTTGGGTAGGCCATGACAGTATGACCAAAAGGTTATTCATGATGGAAGGAAGAATACCTATACACTAGAAAAGAATAATAGAACATATATGTTGTTGCCCATAGAAGACAAATAGAAAAAGACAGAATCTAGTTCAAGCATACTTCTCATGAGTGGGAAGGAGCTCTTGAATGAAGTCAAAAAGGAGAAAGAAATGTAGTTTGTTGTAGTGAGGAAGCCTAGAGTTATCCTTGTGAATACTTGTGTAAAAGACTTACCTATATAAATCCAAGAACTATTAGAAAACTTTGATGATACATTCGTGGATGAGTTACCACACTCATTGCCACCCATCAGGAGTATAACCCATCATATTGACCTTATTCCAGGAGCTAGTTTACTGAACAAAGAAGATTATAGGTTGATGCCTAGAGAGAATGAGGAAGTCAAAAATCAAGTCAATGAATTGTTGGTTAAAGGTTTAGTCAGGGAAATCCTAAGCCCATGCGTAGTACCAACTGTATTAAGCCTAAAGAAACATGGAGGATGGAGGATGTGTGTAGATTCTCGATCCATCAACAAGATAACCATTAGATACATATTTCCTTTACTGAGGATGGATGATTTGATGGACTGTTTGAGTGGGGCAAGCTATTTTTCCAAGATAGACTTGAAGAGTGGATATCATCAAATACGAGTGAGAGAGGGAGATGAATGGAAAACGACATTCAAGACAAATGAAGGATTGTTTGAAAGGTTGGTCATGTCATTTGGGTTGACAAATGCACCAAGCACAAGCACATTTATGAGGTTAATGAATGAAGTGTTGAAAGACTTCATAGGAAAAAATTTCATAGTATATCTGGATGACATACTAATCTTCAGCAAGACAAAGGAGGAACACTTAAGACATTTGACATCAGTGATGGAAAGGTTGCAGCAAGAGAAATTGTTGATAAATCTCAAGAAGAGTTATTTTATGAAGAAGGAGATCATATATTTGGATTTCGTGATCTCTTCAAATGAAATGAGGATGGACCCAGATAAAGTGAGAGAGATCAGAGAATGGTTGTCGCCGAGCAACATATTTGAGGTAAGAAGTTTTCATGGGTTAGCAAGATTTTATAGAAAATTCATCAAAAATTTCAGTGGCATATGTGCACCCATGCTAGACACTGTGAAGAAGAAACACAAGTCCTTCAGTTGGAAAGAGGAAGCTGAAAGAAGTGTCAAAGTGTTGAAGGAGAAAATCACAAAGCAGGGAATTCTGGTCTTGCCAGATTTTGGAAAAACATTTCAGGTGAGATGCGACGCAAGTGGATTAGTTATTGGAGCAGTCTTGAGTCAGGACAATAGGCCAATTGCTTATTTCAGTGAGAAAATGAATGACGCCAAGCAAAAGTATTCCATGTATGACAAGGAATTTTATGCAATGATTCAATCTTTGAAAAAATGGAGACATTATCTAATTTCTAAAGAATTTGTCTTGTACAGTGATAATCATGTTTTGCAGTTTATTACTAGGCAAGAAAAGTTGAATTAGAAACACGCAAAATGGGTAGAATTTATGCAGAATTTTACTTTTGTTATCAAACACATTATTGGAACTACTAACAAAGTTGGAGATGCTTTGAGCAAAAGGAGTTTGATTGTACAGGAATTCCAGGTGGAGACCTTGGGGTTCGAACACCTCAAGGAGATGTATAAAGAAGATGAAAATTTCAAAGAAGCTTACGAGGCATGCAAGAATCCTTTATTAGGAGACAGAAGCCCATGGACTGAATATTTGATCCAGGATGGATTATTGTTCAAAGGGAGCCAATTATGCATTCCGAAGTGCTCAATGAGAGACAACCTACTAAAAGAGAAACATAGCAGAGGTTTAGTTGGACACTTTGGTCATGATAAGACATTTGCACAGCTGAATAATTCATATTATTGGCCGAGCATGAGAGCAGAAGTGAAAAAGTTTCTGAACAAATGCAGAATTTGTCAGTATGCAAAAGGAAGACAACAAAACACTGGTTTGTGTCAGCCATTACCAATTCCAGAAAGGCCGTGGGATGCAATCAATATGGATTTTGTTTTGGGATTGCCTAAAACTCAAAAAGGGAGCGATTCCATATTTGTTGTGGTGGATAGATTTTCAAAAATGGCACATTTCATACCATGCCAGAAGACAAGCGATGCCACACACATCGCCAATTTGTTTTTCAGAGAAGTCGTGAGACTACATGGATTGTCGAGGAGCATAGTTTCAGATAGAGACACCAAATTTGTAGGACACTTTTGGAGGACTCTATGGAAGAGGTTGGGAATGAACTTATCCTTTAGTTCAGCATATCACCCTCAGACAAATGGACATAATGAAGTAGTAAACTAGAGTCTTGGAAACTTGTTGAGAAGTTTATTCACTGAACAAGGTCGACAATGGGATCAGATTCTGGCACAAGCAGAATTTGCATTAAACAATTCAGTGAACAAGAGCACAGGAAAAAGTCCATTTGAAATTGTGTATGGTATATGACCAAGAGGGATTATAGAGTTGAGAGATTTGAATAAAGATGAGTTCAGAAGTACTGGAGCAGAGGATTTTGCAATAGAAATGCAGAAGCTCCATGACAGAGTCAGAGAGCAGCTACAGGAAAACACTCAGAAATACAAGAGCGGAGTTGATCAAAAGAGAAGAGAAGTTCAATTCGATGTTGGTGATGAAGTTTTATCTCATTTGAGAAAAGAGAGATTCCCAAGGGGAATGTACAACAAGTTAAAGATGAAAAAGATAGGACCATGTAGGATTCTCAGAAAATTCGTAGCCAATGCTTATGAGATTGAGTTGCCAGACAATGTTGGGATATCGTCGATATTCAATGTTGAAGACGTGTATCATTACAAGAAAGATGAATAAAGAGAATTAAATGATCAGAAAGAAATTCATTTGGAAGAGAAATTGCCCACAACAGAAAAACCTCAGATGGAGAAAATTATTGAACAAAGGGATGGAAAGAAAACCAGGAGGAAGACAAATCCTGAGTACTTAGTGAAGTGGAAAGATCATAAAATGGAAGATGCAAGTTGGGTCACAGAACCGGATATTTTGAAGCATGGAAAAACAATGCAGGAGCTCATGGACAAGAGTCCATGGAAAAATTTTAACTAGGGGAGTATGATGCAGGACCATTGCCTTCAAAGTCAACAACGCACGCATGGAGGAAGAAGAATGACATCTCAACAATGACAGAGTTTCAAATCAAGCATTTAACTCAGAATTTAATCGGTTATTGAGATATTTTTTAATACAACATTTTAAAATGTAACTTGTTTGTAAAGTCTAGAAGGACTGTAAGAAATTTCAGATATGGAGTGTCAACTCTATCTGGAAATAACTAGTAGTTATTGTAATAGGACAGAGTAGGTAATATCTTTGAATTTGAAATGATAGATTTCATAACAGGACGAGAGAACTTGTGCATCGATCCTTAGATAGTTTTTCAGTATTGTATTGTAACATATAGAACAGATAGACAGAATAGAGAGATCAGTATAGCAGAGTAAAGTAGAAGAAAAAACTATGTGTTTTGTTTTTCATGAATGAATAGAATAGACAGAAATAGTCCCAAATCCTTGGACTGTGTTCATTTCATGTGAGGTTGAATGGATGTTATTCTGTGTGTGTGATTTATTACTTCATTCATGTATGATTGTTAGAGAGAGATTGATTGTATGAGTTCATGATGAAGTTGGTTGAGTTTCAATCGTTTCTCTTCTTATACTTGTATGCAAGGTGTGCAGCTCGAACGCAAGGAGTGCGTCGATTGAGTCTCGGATTGACTCAGAGAAGTTCAGAGAGAATCATAGAAACTCAGACCAGGTGCAAGGTGTGCACAACGTCAAGAGGCCAACAAGCTTCAAAACACCAGCGCAGAAGAACGCCAAGTGGGCGAGAAGCATTTTCTTTTCAAGAAGTTCCTTCAAACTGAGTTATTCAAAATCCTGAGAACGCAAAGTGTGTGTGGGAGATCGAAATACTTTTAAGGATAGAAGCTTAGAAGAGATAACACTTTTCACGAGTGTTGACGAGGTCCTAGAGGTAAATTCTTCAGGGAATAAAGGTTTGGAACCTTTGAAGGCGGATAAATCTTCCAAGGCAGAGAGATATCAGAAGCTCAGGAGGAAGAACGATTGTGATCGCCGGATCACAGGGAAGAAGCTCAAAGTAGCCAATATTATCTTCATGGGAAGAAGAAGCCCAGTTGTCATAGTGCACAGATAACAATCAAATTCTGCATACCAAGCAAGATTGCAAGGAGTAGGATGCAGAAAATTTTCCAGTAAATGCAGAATGTATGCCCTTGTGTTTTGCCTCACTTCTAAGGGAACATTGCAAGCAAGTTGGAAATAGAAAAGATGAGGAGGGATATAATGCATCAGGTGAGGATAACAGGGGTGATATAGAATCTGTTTCAGATTCAAAGGTGCAGCCCTTGAGTCTTTTTGAAGGCCAAAATTCAGACAAAAACACAAAGCACGGGACAGGTAATGCGCTGATCCATTTAGATTCCCTGCCCTTATATTTTAGTTCATTTCAGACTTTGAGAGGGAATCTTGGTCATACTCCAGTTGAGAATCACAGGGTAAGCCATGAAGTGCTAATAGAACCAAAGCCACTGTCATCTAAAGCATTTTATGACCCAATAGCTGATATGATGGATAGTTTGTGTTTCCAAAGATAGTTTTCATTTACCCCGAATGATTTCAAAAACTGTTATGACATGGACATGATCAGACAATATGCCCCATGTTCCGGTTCACTAGAAATATCATTTCAAAACTCATCAGATAAAATGAAAGCATGTCCTAAAGCATTTGAAGACATGGAAAGCACATGTGCAGCACCGGGTCAGGAAGTTGGATGGATCGACCCAGAATACCAAGAAATAGGTCAAGTCTATTTTGATCCTATAGACATCTACATGAAAAAAAATTGCATCGCTAGGCAACTTCTCCTTTCCATAATTTATGTTGTTTGGCAGGTTTATCAATATCTTTATGATGATGACCAAGCTCATAATCACTTTAAAATACCATTAACATATCTATTCCTAAACTGGGTGAAAAACAGTGAAAGAGCCAAGGTGCAAGACCCGACATTTGATTGGTTATACTGGATATTTCACATCGATTAAACACAAACATTCTCAGTTTAGAATAGGATATATGTACATAAACAAGATCGTCATATCAACGTTTTTGTTTCAATTGTCAGATTTACAGTATGAAAATAAGCTTGTTGGGCAAGCATGTGTTTTATTTTTGTTTTCGTTTTACTTCAAAACTCAGTCAAAGTCAGCATGAATAATCAATTGGTGTCCAATCACTAAGTTGCAGGACAAATCAAGATACAAGTGGTGGGATCAGCCCAATGGACAAGGCACTGATTTACGAAGCCTAAGATCTGAGATTATTGACACCTCCTAAGGAGCTGCCATCCCCAATTGGAGCCTATGTTAGGGTCCTATGATATAGTCATTTGTTCTCTAGTTACTTATTTGGAAATTTTCTTTGATCATTTTGAGAATGTCGGCATGATAAGAAGCTCAGGAGTAATGGTCCAATGGTGTATCTTGTGTTTCAAAGAGGTGTCCAGGTATATCCAAAGTTGGCAAGTGGTAGGTTGGAATTATCATGCATACATATGAATCTTTGAAGGTTTAGAATGGCTCAATCAGTGGTTTTCACGAACTCGGTTGTATCTCAATTGTGGCATAAAAGTTTACTTTCGGTAGCTAAAAGAAAAAATCTTGATGGCAAAGGAGAAGACATATATGAGCAGTCAAAGGTTTTGAGACAGTATGATTGTGATGTTGGTTTACAAGATTCATTTGCAACCTTACTAGATGGTTTGAACTCTTGAATTTAAAAGTGTCAAAGAAATAGTTTTCAGCAGCTAAGGGTCAAATTTTTATGTGTTGTAAGCTACCGAAAGTTCCCAGTTTCAATAACTAAAAAGGCAGGCAAACTCTCAGTTAGTTGTCGAAAGTGAAGAGTCTGCTAACGGTTAGACTGTCCCATCGAGCTCTCAAACCGCCATCATTACACATGTCATGATGATCTTAAATGTTGTTGAAATTGTCTATGAGGATCATTTGTCATGATCTAGGCGATTTATTATGATTCTAATTGATGTTTTAAAAAATCATTAAACCCTAAGATATCAATTCGAAACCCCAATCATGATCTCATTTTCCATTACCATTTCATGCAGTAAATCACATGGAGGTGTGTCTTAGTCAGTTTTAAATAAACGTCATGATCTAAGGTTCCTTATTCTCCAAGTGTTTATTTTAAATCTCAGCCATCCACAAAATTTGCTTGTCTCACGCATTTTCCTCATCTGACTTTTATTTTTCTTTCTCCCAACACTGGTTTTCCATCCATCTATCAAGGTATCAATGCCTTCATACTATTAACAGTTTTCTGCAGATGGCTACTAGAGGAGCATTGCTCAGGAGGGAGTTGCAAGATATTTCCTATCTGGAATCTCATCTAGATATTTGTCAAATGTTCAAGGATGCATGATGCTACAGGTTTTGTCAAAAATTACAAGGATATCATCAGGGAATTGCAGAGGCATTTGCCAAGAGATTTGATGGAGATAAAGTGCAATTGGGTCTTTTGGAAATGCAGATAGATGAGGCAAGTATTGTTGTAGCAACTGATATGCCTGGAGAAGGTGAGAGGTGGTTCAAGACCACTACCATTAAATACATTGAATTTAGATCTTACCTTAAGACAGAATTAGAAAGCATTATTTAGCAAAGGGACGTTCCCAGGAATTACTTGGAAGACAAATGGAAAAAAAATTTGAAGGTTATTCAGGTGTACATAACATGTGAAGGGAGGTATGGCAGGGTCATGTTGTACCATTTCAGGCTTATCAATCATTTCATAGGTATAAACCCTCTGAATTTGCCTCATTATCTTCATAGGAGCCTCACCAAGATGGCAAAAAAAGTCCAAGCTAAACCTGAGAAAGCAAACAGTAGATTGTTCCATCATGGCCTTATTAAGCTTATAGTGATGGATTAACTCCAGAGAAGAGAGAAGACATGGGACTATCTCCTATTTTGGGGAGAATTTGAGCAAGACAACCTAAGGGTAAGAAGAAACCTACAAAGAAGTCATCTACACCAAATAGCAGTAAGAGAAAGAGATAGAATGGCCAACCTCTTGACCCAGGTCTAAGAAGGCAAAAAAGAAGCTTGATTTTTATCAGGGAATAGAGGGCCAGAGTAATGTTGTTGATAAAAACATCTTGAATTTGCCATACTCAAATTCTTAATCTGAACAACCCATGGAGGAGAGAGAGGAAACTGAAGTTGAAGCTCCAGCCTTTGAGGTACCTGAGACATTAACAAAAAAGAAGATCAGTAAAGCATCCAAGATTCAAAAGCTGAAAGAGGAAGTGGCAGAGCTTAGGCTGTTAGAAAGAGTCATCAAATCTCAGAATCAGGATATGAAAAGAACACCTGATGAGGCAAGAGATTGATTTAAAAGGTTAGCTCTGATGCATGTAGCTCTGGAAAGGAAGAATAAAATACT
This sequence comes from Picea engelmannii, assembly GCA_009831015.1. NCBI lineage: Eukaryota > Viridiplantae > Streptophyta > Pinopsida > Pinales > Pinaceae > Picea > Picea engelmannii. The sequence goes on from ML785454.1 coordinate 694,461, forward strand.
TTCTAAGAAAAACTAGAAACTTTACCAAATGATCAAGTTCTTGAGGTTTAAACTAGCACCTAGAAAACCTAAACCAAGAGCTCGTCTTGGTTTAGAAGCATTGGCTAAAGTTCCTATGGACCTAAACAAGAAATCCTAAGAGTTATACAGAGTAAAGGAATTAAATTTTGCAATTTTGAACGGTTTTGGAAAACTCAGGACTTTCGGCAGCTTATTTTGGTCCACAGAGGTGTTGTTAGTTGACGAATCCCCTGACTTTCAGCAGCTAAATCGGCTCTATTCTATACGTGTTAGCTGTAGAAAGTGAAGATATGGACAATATGTTCTCCCAGATCATATCCATTTGCTTCCAGATCACTCTAGGAGACTTTCAGATGCATCCCAACTCCAAAATAGATGAGAAGGAATATATTTTTCAGATTTTAAGGCAAATACAAAGGAGAAAGGTTCAAAGATGATTCCATTTTGGTTGAATATAATTGATTCATGGCTCAGGTTTCAGTGAAATATTTCAAGCAGTCCTATCATCATCCAGCAAGGCTATGCAGATGTTGAATACTATAGTGTTGATAGGGATTCAATCACTTATGAATAGGATCTATCTCCTAGAATTTTGTAATAGGATAGATTTTATAAACACTTGTAATTTTCAGATCCATCATTTGAGGATCTGAAACTGTTTTGTGAATATTAAATAAGCCCATAGAGGCCACAGTCAAAAGGTTTGTTCATTCAGACCTGAAGGGGAGGATGGGATGGAATTATCACCTCCTATTGTAAAAATGTTCAGCAGGTTGTAAGTGACCTTTTGGATGAATACAAAGGCTTTTCTTCTCAGATTCTTGTGTCATGATCATGTGGTAAAGTACGTCTTTATGTAACTTGTTATTATCTTGTTTCGCATATTGTTTTCTTTCCTTATCGTTTACAAGAAGATTATGTTTCGGGATTTGTCCCAGACACCCTGCTCTGGCTTAAAACGATATTTATGTTTTCTTCTTAAAATTGAATGTAGAATTCAGATAAGCTCTGCTCTGCATTTGAATTGGACCCTAATCTATGCTTATTTTTCCATTTCACAAACTCAAATGATCCACTGACATGACTACCTTGCCTTGGTATAGTTTGTCTCAATTATTCATTCATTTAATCATTTTTAAACCTCTTGACTCCATTTTTCCCAATGGCCCCCCTTTTGATGTCCCAACCAAAACTCTAAAAACAAACCTTATGTCCTCATAACTAGCCTAATATCTCATCTAAACAAAGTTAAATCATACAGAGAGATCCCTCTCTAAGTCTTGGAGGGCTAGATCCTTGACTCCAAGTGGTTTTGTGGCTACCTCTGTCAATTTCTCCCTCAGCCTGCGAAATTAAAGAGTGCTAACATAATGGCGACCATTCTTCATGAAATTTTGTAAAGAGAATGACTCTTTGATGAATTGGAATGAAATAAAGGATTTCTTTATGTCTCATCTTCTTGATTATTATCTTGGTGTCTTTACTTTTGTCTCTACATTTATTTCAGCAATTGTTATATTCAGAAAATCATATTAATAATGAATTTTCCAACAAGCTTTTATTTGTAAAAAGGCTAGCCTAAGCACTTGTAATCAATACTTTTGAGTTAGGATATTATTTTTTATGGCTATAAACATAGGGTGACATTCCCGTCTATTTTGCTTTAGCCAAGAAGAATCTGAAAATGCTTGAGTAAGATTTTTTCATATATTTTCTTCAACATTTATTTGGCAACCATACTGGGGAGATCTTCAATATCTCTCTGGTTAATTTTTATACTTGATTATCATCGAATACATCTTTTTTTTTTCTGATATTGATTCTTTGATTGTTTTACTTCTTAATGACTGTGTCTGTTGCAAGGAAGCCCAATATTGAGCCCGGTCTTCAAGATCGGAGTAGCATTGCTTTGAACCTATTTCATTTCAGACACTGCCAATACTCGTGATGAGATTAATCATTCATGGGTAGAAATTCAGCGAGATATTAGTGCCCAAAAACGTTGGGAAGCTAGACATAGGCAGCCTAGAAATTAGCAGTAACCTTCTTGTCCCTTCAGTTTGGGCCTGTCTTTCATGTCCTTAAACTCTCGTGTCTCTAGAAGAAGAAGAGGCTTATCACCTGAAATTAATCCTATTGTCGAAATAGGAAGAAGGAACGTTGTGTTATCTACCCAACAAATTGCTCTAGGGAGAACTTTGTTTGATTCTTCAGGTTCATCTTTTTATTCTTCACCTATCATCCACAAGATGGCATCTAGTGGTGGCTCTGGTGGCACTAGAAGTTCTTCCTCCTCTCAATATTCATCTTCATCAGTGATTGGTAGCTTATATAGCCACCATATCCCTAACCAATCTACCACAAATCCCACCAAAGTCATTAAAAAGTATGGGCTTTTTCAGTTTGAAGAAGACGCCACAACCACACCGTGGAATGTGTCCTCTTCTCTTAACCTAGCACCTGCTACTCCTCCACTTCCTAAATTCAAAGCACATCTTCCTAGGTTTTCAGGAAATAACACTGTCACTACAAACGAACACCGGGTGGCATTTTCTAATGCTTGTCACAACATAGGAGCCAATTACAATGATACTTGCATGCTCTTATTCGGCAATTCCTTGGAGGGAAAGGCTGCAGCCAATTTCTGTGACCTTCCTCCTAAGATTCTGCCTACTTGGGAGGAGTTAATCTATTGGTTCAGATCCACTTATGGGAAATCTAAAAGCCCAGCCAAAAAGTTATGAGAATACAATAACATCGCCTATAAGGATGGTGAAACCATAAAGTCCTTCAACTTGTGTTTCACTAAGTTATACAATCAGATCCCTGAACTCATTCGACCTCAGAACCAAGTCGTTTTCATCCATTACTACAATGCATTACCTTCCCCCTATCGTCATAGGCTTGAGGGAAAAGCCATTGATAATCTTGGTTCCACTTTGCATACTTGTTTAGAGTATGAAGAACAACTTGAAAGAACAAGTCTTCCTCAGGGAGAATCGGTTAAACAGACAAACATGTCCACCCTCTTACAGCTAGTACAAGACATGAATATTCGTATGATAGCGTTCGAGCAAAATGGAACTGTCTCACCTCTCACCCCTGGAGCTTCATCCTCTTCTGAAACCCCCTTTAGAAATCCGATAGAAAGTAATTTTCAGCCTAAAGCTATCTTGCCTTGAAGTTGGTGTAGCTTCTGCGAGGAACACCATGAGGAAGCCACATGTGAAGTAAGGAAGAGTGCCAGAGATAAGATCTTTGGTAAAAGACCAGAAACTACTATTGTTGTCCTAGATTTCGCAGAGCCAGAAGATGTCATGATCATCAACACTAGGAACAAAGCCTATGCTCCCAAGGGCAAATTTGATCCTCCTCGTAATTCTTCTAGCCCAATCTCATCCTCACCTGCTGCTACTGTTCAGGTTCCTAAGGTTCCTGATAGTCAAGGAACAACTCCCCCTCTCCCCTCTTCCAAGTACAATATCTTGAATCAGTTGGCCAACATCAAAGAAGATGCCACCCTTCTGAACATGGTTGTCGTCCCTAAACAACGGATGCATCTGAAACAATTCATGGAAGGAAAAACTTTCATGGTAGCCAATCTCTCTGAAGAGGTGAACAAAGAGGATTCATCTGTAAATAAAGTAGGTGTACATAAATTTAGATACCCTGTACAAAATCCCCCTTTTTATATTTTTGTAAAAATTATGGATAAGATTACCCATTGTTGCCTCATTGATGGTGGTTTGGGTCCAAGTGTGATGTCGAAGATTATTATGGAAGAGTTAGGCTTGTCTTGTACAAATTAAAACACCAGAAGCATGCTCTCCTATAATAGTCTACAAAAAATGACCGTAGGTGAGATTAAAGATGTGACCTCAGTTTTGTGTGCGCATCCTAAAATAAGGACAACCCTCAACATTCAGGTAATTGACATGCCAGTAAGTAATTACTCAATCATCTTGGGAAGAGATTGGCAAGCTTTAACAGGTGGATACCTCTCACTCGACGGAACACATTTATTTGTTCCTTGGAATGGTAAAAACATTATAGTCCTTAGAGAGGGAAGGATTTCACCTTACATAGAGAGTGTCCCACAGCCTAACATAAACTATATCGAAGAGGACCTAGGGGTGTATTCCATCTTTGCTAAAGAGGATAACATTTCCTTGCAACAAATTGATTTAGATGATGGTATGTGGCGCATGAACTTTGATGGTTCATGCCCTAATGAAGGTAACAGAGCTATTATCTTGATTTCTCTTGTAGGAAAAATCCATAACTTTTCTTATAGGTTGGAGTTTGTTGGCACAAACAATGTCACAGAATTCGAAGCTTTATTATTGGGCATTGAGAATGCCTATAATCTTGGTTGTGGTCACCTTTCAGTTTTTGGGGATTCCAAGCTTGTTGTGAATCTTGTACGTAAAATTTACTCTCTTAGAAACAAGTTGATAAAACGATACACCCAAACTGTTTGGGAACTTATCTCAAACATGTTATCTTTCAATATCACTCATGTTAAGAGGGAGTTGAATTCAATGGTTGATCGGTTAACTGCTTTTGCAACCTCTCCTAATTAGTAACTTTCGCCACATAGGCCTGATTTTACTTTTCAATCTCTATATCGTCCACATATCCCTGTGGAATCTTGGCAGGCCCTCCCTAATGATGAGAAAAATTGTACTTTCATTCAAGATGAACTTCTTAAGCCCAAGGAAATTATATCCATAGAAGACAAAAAGATTCCTAAGGGCCTGACTCCTCTAGAGAGTTCGTTTTCTTCGAGTAATGTAAGCAATAAAGAGAGACAAAAAGAAGAGGAGTCAAGAAGGAAGGTGGGTGAAACCATTTCCTTGAACATTGGGGCACTCGAATCTTCAAAGAATGTTCAAATAACTGTCCAATGTTATGATAAAGAAGAAATGAAGTTGGCCAAGCTACTTGGTAGATTTCAAGATGTTTTTTCTTGGTCTTATGAGGATCTTCATGGTTTTGATCCTGGTCTTATACAACATGATATCCCCATCAAGGAAGGCATGAAACCGGTTAGGCAGAAACTAAGACCTATTAACTCTGCATTTAAAGAAACTTTTCAAAGGGAGTTGGAAAATTTATTAAGGTCTGGGATCATTTTTCCAGTCTACCCTGAATGGGTTTCCAATTGGGTACCTGTCTCAAAGACCACTGATCATATTAGAACCTGCATTAATTTTTGCACCTCCAGTCAGACTATTATGAGAAATCCTTTTCCTCCTCTTAATATGGAAATGATTATGCAGTAGGTTGTAAGGTCAAGGATGAGGCCCTTACTTGACAATTTTTTGGGTTACAATAAAATCAAGGGAAAAGGGGCAGATGCTCACAAAACCACTCTTATCACTAGTTGGGGTACCATGACTTATAAATTCCTGATTTTTGGCTTACCTGATGCAAGTACCACTCTTAAAAGACCTATACGGACAACTCTGGACGAAATGATTAGTATCCATATATATCTTGATGATCTGATTGTACACGTTAAAGGGTTGATTATTACCTCAGAGTTCCAAGTGTTATTTCTGGGTCCGTTCAAAATTGCTTTTGATGCTAACTCTTGCATTCTAAAGGATTTACAGGAGCAATTTGTTTCCTACAGTACTAACTGTTCTCAGTTGAAACATTACGTGGGACCAACGTGAAAAATGCTAGCATTGTTTGGATTTTTTGTATACTATTAACTTAGCTTTGCTTCCAATTTTGCACTATTTTCTTTTCTGCTTTTACAGTATTTTGACTTATTCTTTATTTTTTAAAACATTTCCTTCTGTTTTTACATTCGGTCATTTTATTGTTGTTGTTTTACTTTTTGGAATCTTATTTCTATCATGATTTTGTTGCTTATCATCTTTTAGTTGATTTGGTCAAAAATAAGAGGTTGGATCAGTTCTGCCACAATGACACTCCTGCAAGGCATTGTTAGTCAATAAAAATCAAGCTTACACAGCTGTTATGATGTTTCCCCTGAAAGCACCCTTGAATTTGTTATCTGCTTCCACTGTTGTCTAGAAAAAAAAATGGGTTATCTCACGCTTCTGCCTTCCTTTTCTTCATTCATTTGAGAATTTAAGAGACCAAGTCCATAAATTTTCTCCTTGAAGTAAAGAACAAAATCTAGTTGAATGATTATGCATACAAGGATAAACCCCTTCATACTTAACATTTTTCATGAGTTATTCCCAAATTCCCGGTCATTTTTCCATTAAATCCGCTCACTTCCCCTTGTTCCATAATCATTTTGGTTATATCTTCTTAATATACTGTTCTTGATCTGCAAAACCATGAGTTCTGAGTTCTAAATCTGTTGAAAACAAATTTCCCTATGGAGTCGCCAGTTTGTTGACGATTAAAATCACCACGAGGATTTCGCCCGCAAAGTGTTGCTAAAGCCTATTAATTATAAGCTAATGATATATATAATACTAGTAGGTGGGACCCCCTTGTAGATTGGAGGATCAGATATGGTTCCTAATTGATTGTTTTACTGTTGTTCAACACTACTTATAGGTTTGAGCATGATTGATGATCAATGTTGGTTCTATTCGCGAGAAATGGACGATGGATAATGCATGTTTCTTCTGTGCTATAGGCTCTAATGTTGTGTTAAAATGCCTTATGATATATGTTGTTATCTTTATATTTACTCCTTGAATTATTACTTGTGCCACCTACAAAAGATACATGTTAGTAACAAGGAATAAGAGAAAATTGAAAAGAAATAAAGCAATATGAACAAAATGCACAAGAGAGGAATTATGCTACTATGCTATACGATGTTTCACTATGCATTTGGAGTTAAAGGGAATGGTTTTAATCCAAACTAATAGTGTAAATGGCTATGTGATATATTGAGTCATCTGAAAGCATGTTTAATAAGCGTTAAGGTATGTTTGGCAATGGTTAATATGGTGGCGCTTTTGGCAAGTAGTGGATGTTGGTTTCGATGCATGGTTTAATTGAAATGAATTAATGGATTAGTGGGCTAGCGTGTACTAAGGAATTGAATGAATGAGGTTGGAGGAAACATGTATTTATTGCACGTCACTCCATACCCCTCCCACTGGTCGTCACCCTGACTATTGTTCAATTGTGTTTGTTGTGGTTAAGCTCCGATTTTCAAGCAGAAAAAAGAACTACTCGTCCAAGCTCGCATTTTTAAGGTTTTCATGGTTACAGGTATGTCTTTTCGCCATAAATGAACCCACTCTAGTTATGAAATAGATATTGGCTCGGTGATGTATGGGTCTGTGCTTTCCTTAAGTATGTCAACTGTATAAATTTGTGATATTTTTCTGGAATAAATGGTTGGTGTGGTTTCATTGCAATAATGTTTGAAGTTACAGTTTCATTGATCATTCTGAGTTTAGAAGCCATGAAGGCTCTCTGTCATCCTTATTGGTCTTGGTTGAAAGGTTTTTATTCGGTCCAAATTGGTTGGTTGTCTCCATGCTTTCTTATCACCATACCTAGTCATTTGTTGTTATGGGGTTTGTTGGGTTTGAAACACTTTGTGTCACTGTGTATCGTTCACTTGGGTATGGGTTCGTTCATGTCACTAGTGTTTTCACAGGGGGTTATGATAGTCGTTATGCCAAAGGGATTGCTTAAGATTGATTGCTATTTCTCGGCTTTGTTTTATCTCAGCATTCTTCAGTTGATTGGGAAAACCACGAGGGTTATACCTTGCGTGTTCTAAGTATTGTTACAGGACCAAAATGAAGCCTTGCTTCTCTATTCATAGTTTCACCTATCACGGGAATTGTCACCCTGTCTGCAAAGTGATTGGTGGTATACCCTGTGTGTGCACCGTTGGTCTCAAGGGTTCTCACTCGATGTTTGGGGGTGGACTCTAGTCTCCCCGTGTTGGTCCACAGAGAAAACCCTTTACTTCTCAAGCCTGGTTTAATAGAGGGAACCATTATGTTCGTTTGGGTATGTTGTTGATTGTTATGAGTTGGTGATGCATCGTCGACAGTGTTCTATCGTTGGCTCGTCTCTATTGATTATGTTGACAGTGGTTTTGGTTATTGATTTTTAGTCACTACAATTGGTTATTATAACAGTCAAATTGATAAGCTCAGCATGGTTAATTGGTTGATTGGAGAAATGAGATTGCACAATCGCTATCTTTTACATTGTGATTATTGAATTGTTAACCCATCATTAGTTTTAATTGATTAAGTCACAGCAATGCTTTGTGTGTAATGTGTGGGTATGTGTGGCCTTCCTACAACATGTTAAGTTGAGTTGATGATTGCTTTGACTATGGGTTTTAAATTTCCATGGGAGTATTGCAATCATGGTAATTATGGCATGGACCTCCACTGTATATGCTATGGATATTATTGATTGTGTCATCAAATAAGGTCATGGGTTCTTAAACAATATGGTTTTGTTGCAAATTTGATCAATTTTTGAGATGAGATCGGGCTTACTGTTGTTGCCTCGTTGTATTGATTGATAGCCCAGCATTGTGGATGTTTAGATTCAGAGTAGTTGGACCTGTACAGTCATATAAATACTATGCGTTTTGTCGAATGGTCTATGTATTCCAAGCATAGTATGAGCTAAAATGGTGATTGTTATCTATGTGTTTAAATGGCAAGTCAAGATCTTTGCAATTAAAATATTGGTGGTTGTATTTGGTTGTCTGTTATGTGCATTGATGAATATCATGTATCGTAGAAGAGAAAGACACAGGTTATGTGACAGTATAATCTCGTTACAATTTAATTATTAATGAATAAAAGGATAAAATCAGGCATGATTTTTCTGTATGTATTTGATGATTGAAATAATTCGTGGGCAATGGGTGATGATTTTACGCTGAACCGAGTGGAAATAAGTGACTGTGTATTCATTTGGGAATTGTTTTAAAACATTAAATGGATAATGGGAATAAATTGAACCCTTCTATAGGTTGTTGTGGGATGCTTATTATCTTGTTTGGGTGACACTGTGTTAAAGATCTGATTACAAACAATGAGCAAGTTGATGAACAAAATTGATTGAATTATACACAATAGTTTTTCATTTGATCACAGTGATTATTTGGTTGGTGTTATTTATTTTTATGTTTGATATAGAATGGTTTTATGGATTACTTAATTAATTTGATGAACAATATGCACTCTCTTTCCCTACCATTATTTCACTTTTCACTAATTACAACCTCATCGCCTTCCCACATTCATTTTCCACTCCCTGTTCTTAAAATGTAATTACAGTTAAGAAGAATTTTGTATTGAAGCAGTTTCAAATCATTTTCTTGGTTGGATCACAGTGATATTTTCTTTGGTTTGCATTACAGTTGATTGTTTGTTGTCTTTGAGCAGTAACCATGTTTCTTTTCCCCCTCATTTTATCATGTTTCGCTCAATACAAACCCCTCTCATATCCCAGGACATTTTGTTCACCCCCTGCTCATTGACAACAGTTAAACAATTTGTATGGATTGGATTTCCTAAGTCTGATATGTTGTTGAGCCAAAGTATATTTCATATTTTTAAGGAGTTGTCATGTATGGTTGTAAAGGAACTATTTTCTAATCAATCATGCATGCAAAAATGATCTTTTTCAGCCGATGTATCCATGGCAGAGGCAATCGAGGGAGAGTTAATTGGAACAAAGGCCCAAGAAGGCCAAGATTCTCCATACACTTTGATGTTGACTCACAAGAGTTAGGCCAGTTATTTCAGGCTAGATTTTTCAATTGGATTGGGCAAGGAGTGGTCCAACCTAGGCTTGAAAAGCCTCCCTTCCAAGTTCCACAAGCCCCTGGTATTCTCGTGCCCCCTCATGTCTCATTACAACCCGAGGTTCCCGAAAACGATGGATGGCAAGAGGTTGTCCACTCGGCAGTCTCCCAACATTGTGGCTAGCCCAATTTGTCCTTACCTGCTCCCCCACCTAACAATCAGATTGTCCAAGCAACCCCTACCCACTCACCAATGCAATCTTCCCATGCTAGAAAAAGATTGAAAACCGAGGCCCACAATGCCCCTGACAAAGGAAAATCCATTGCTACCCCTTCCTCACCCTCCAATGGCTCTGATAAATCTGTGTCTTCCCGGATGCATTTGAGGGACGATTGTTCTCATGTGATCAGCGAGATTAGACCTAAAGGCTCAGTGCAGCCAAAGGAAATTTTGGAGAAATCAAAGGGTGACAGCAGCAGTCAAGGAAGGATTGCATCTCAGAGTGGAAAATATGATTTTTGATTTTTATTTTATTTATTGTTGATGACAGTTGACTTCAGAATTTTTTTGGACAACACGTTTTCTTTGAATATATGAGTAATATATTTTTGAAAATAATTTCCAATATCAATGAGATAAATTATCAAATATGAATGTAATGATGGGAGTCACAAGGAGGGGTGTTTTGTTTAATTAACTAGTTATGTTATGATTGTTAATAACTAAAGGGAGTCACAAGGGGTCCCACCTACTAGTTATTATTTATTTATAACCCTTATTATGATTATTACTTTCCCCCCCTAACTAAAACTTGGTTGAGTTTGTTTGTGAATTAGTTTTCATGACTGACAAAGGCTATTGTGCAGATTCGAGTGGGAAGCAATCTGTGGCAAGCTAATCCAGCTTTTAGAGTTCAGTTTTGATTTTCTGTCAGAGGTCCTTTTGTATGTTTCATCGGGGACGTCTAAGTTTGACTTTGGTCCAAAACTTCTTCACGAAATTTTGTAAAGAGAATGACTCTTTGATGAATTAGAATGAAATAAAGGATTGCTTATGTCTCATCGGTCTTGATTATTATCTTGGTGTCTTTACTTCTGTCTCTACATTTATTTCAACAACTTTTATATTCAGAAAATCATATTAATAATGAATTTTTCAGCAAGCTTTTATTTGTAAAAAGGCTAGCCTAAGAACTTTTAATCAATACTTGTGAGTTAGGATATTATTTTTTATGGCTATAAACATAGGGTGACATTCCTTTGTATTCTTCTTTAGACAAGCAGAATCTGAAAATGCTTGAGTAACATCATTTCATATCTTTTCCTCAACATCATGCACTATGGTTTCCAATTCTAAGTCATGCGTAGCATAGAGTTTTTCATGTTCTTTAAACTTCCTTGATTCGTAGGATATCATATGCCCATTCTGAATTAGTACTCCCCCAATTCCTTCCTTACACACATCTGTGCACACAACGAAGTCTACCTCTGGATCAACAATTTTCAAAACTAGCGCACTTGTTAGCAAGTTCTTCAAGTGTTGAAAACTCCATGCGCAGCCTGAAATCTACTCAAATAGTGCACATTTCTTCTGCAGAGATGTAATTGGATGCACAATATGTGAAAATCCTGTAATAAATCTTCTATAATACCCTTCTAGTCCCATAAAATATCTCACTTTCACGATATTTATGGGCGTTGGCCATTCCTCAATCGCTTTTATCTTTGTTGGGTCCACAATTATTCCTTCTTCCGAAATAATATGGCCCAAGTAGTGAATTTGTCGCTAATAAAATGAACACTTGCTCAATTTTTCATACAGTCGATGCTCCCCCAGCTTCTGCAACACAAACCTCAAATGTTGTGTGTACTCATCCTCATGCTTTGAATAAATAAGAATGTCATCCAAGAATATGACAACAAACTTATCCAGGTATTTTCTGAATACTTAGTTCAATAAACACATGAAGACAACTAGTGCATTTGACAACCCAAAAGGCACCACTGTAAATTCATAGTGACCATACCTAGTTTTGAAAGTTGTCTTACTAATATCTTCTTCTTTTATTCTCACTTGATGGTATCTAGATTTAAGATCTATCTTGGAGAATATCCACACACCTCTCAATTGATCAAACAAGTCATCTATCCTTGGAAAAAGGTATTTTTTCTTTACGGTCACTTTGTTCAACTGCCTTAAGTCGATACAAAATCCCAATGTACCATCCTTCTTATTTACGAACAAAACCGATGCACCCCAAGGCGACATGCTTGGGAATATATACCCCTTCTTTAAAATTTCTTCAAGTTGCATCTGCAACTCCTTCAACTATGGAATACTCGTCCTATAAGGAGTCCTAGATACAGGTGTTGCTCCTGGCTCCAGATTTATAGAAAAAATAATATCCCTTTTTGGAGGCAATCCCAGAATCACATTAAAGACATCCTCAAATTATTTCAATACTGCACAATCTTCCATACTCGACACTTTATCCTTATATGCCTCTTCCATGTGCATTGCAAACACTTGACATCCTTTCCTGTAACATTTCTTCAACTGTAAAGATGAAATTTCCCTAACAGCAACAACTCTTGGAATCCCTTGAACTGTTCTCAAATTTCCTTCCTGATCTAGACAAGTGATTTCATTATAGTAACAATCCAGGACAACATGATACTTATCCAACAAATCCATACCAATGAGACAATCATAAGACCCCAAAGGTAAAATATTCAAATCAACCTTTGTGAGTAGTCCATTCATTTCCATTGGACATGCCTTAACTATCCCATTGATTCTCCTCTTTGTTTCGATAGCTAACTGTACCAACCATGGTTTTACAAGCTTTCTTCTCAGCAATTGGAATCTTTCCACCATCCTAGGATCTAGATAGTTATGACTAGCTCCTGAGTCAATTGAAATAGAAATGGTTTTGTCATTAGTCTTACCTTCCAGTTCGATCATGTGCGACTGAAACACAGCCTACATGTTATCCAACGTGGCATAAATATTTGGCATTGATTTGCTCATGTCCTTTATCGCTGCAACTTGTTGAACATTGTGCATAGTCATTTCTTTATCCCTCTCATGCAGACAATCTTTGTGCATGTGATTTCCTCCACAACCCCAACACTGCAAGGGTTGTTGCAATAACTTTTGTCCCACTTTTTCTGACATTTTTGGCTCCTGGGGATTGACTGTCCTTGCACAATATATTTGAAAAATTATGGCTTAACTCCCTTCTTTATTTGTTCTATCTTACTTTTCATCTTATCCTCCCAAGCCCTTTGGAAAGTTTGTCTTCCCCTTTGTTTGCATACAAACACTTAGCGTGTCGTATGGTTTCTTCCAATGTCTTAGGGTCATCATATTGTATCTTGTCACTGATAAATGAGGGTAGTACACTCAAATATCTATGAATATTCCTTGATGAAAGGTACATAAATCAATAGCTCTAAGAATCTTCTTTCATACTCCTCAATTGTCATGCTTCCAATCTTGAGTTCAAAGAACTCCTTCATTTTCTTGTCATAGTACTGCTTGTTTAAGTACTTCTTTTGGAAATACCTCTTGAACTCTCTCTGAATCACTTTCTTCTCATCAATGTATTGCACCTATACATATTGATCCCACCATATTGATGCCCTTCCTTTTAGCTGATAAATGGAAATTATCCCTTCTACTATTGAAAAATAGTTATGCAGTTGGAAGTACTTCCTCATACCCAACAACCAAATCTCTGCATCTTCCTCCTTTTTGTGCTCACCATCAAAGGTAGGAGGTTTGATCTTATTCATTTCTCCCCATAGTTCATCCACCCTAGTCCTTCTCTTATGATTTATGTGAGAATATGGACTTGAATTACTGCATGCTTTCTTGAGAGAATGCTTACCAACACTTCTTTCTTCTTTTCCTTTATCATCACAAGATCTGTGCCTTCCCGATATACTTGACTATGTCCCTTTATTCATTTTCTTTTCTATTATGTCCAAACTATACATCAGTTTGACATTGATGTCATCTTGATGCTCTTTGGCTCTCATAAGCCTTTCATTATCAGTTTTATAGTTCTGAACATCTTTCTGCAATGTCTTTATGGTTTCAGCTAAATTCATGTGCTCTTCCTTTGATTTTGTACCTTCAATACCCAAATCAACATACAAATCCCTGAATTCCTCATTAGAACTGTAAGTCCTCTACGCATCATCCATGCATTTGACCTTTTGCACTAATAACTGATATCTATCCAAAATGTGCAGACAACGAGATCTGTTAGGTGAAATTTATGAAATAATTTCACTAACTCGGCATCACCTTGTCAGAGTTCTTCCTTTGAACTCGTGAACTCATAAATTTTACCGTGCATCTATGATTTCCTACACAACTAACTCTGTACTGTGCGACACCACTCTTAAGCGCACATCTACTTACACTATTCTTTGGCCCATACACGTCCAGTGTCATACCAATTCACTCTGATACCAAACTCTAGCATCCCCAACTCCCTGCTGGGAAATGCCACACTAATTTCAAGCTCTGACACCACTATGTGGTGTACCCAACTCCCCATTGGGTCCCGTCACCCTCTGATACAACTCTAATTCCACAAAGTGTTGTACATAACTTTATAGACTAGCCATGCCACACCATTTATATTATGCCATACTTTAATAACACAAGTTTGTGAAGTATATATGGAAGTGATGCGTGCAACAACTTGTTGTGCACCACTTAACTTAGAGCAGTGAACAACTTCTTCTTCAAGTTCTAATAGTCTTTGTAGCATCCTGAACCCTAATTGGGTCCCTCTTCAAGAGTATAATTCCTATTATATAATCACAACAACATAATAGTATCAAAATATACTACGCACCTATATGTTATGGTGCGCAGACACCCTACATGCATAACCCTACTGCGTGCCCATTCCAATCTAATGTCACACACAATTTTTATCACCTCTGTACGCACAGACTACTCCACTGCGCACATAGTGAATTACCATACCTTGGTTCCTCATAACCATATCACATGATTTAGCAATAGAATATGTAACAACTTTCATAATTCACATGTGCAATGACATACAAGAAAAGAACACATAAATGCAATAACAAAGGTATCCACAACATTCATGTGCAGTTCATACAGGAAAATAATTGATGTTAGACGATAACATAATATATGCAATAAATAGAACAAGCTCATAAGAGACACTTATCTTTATGAAGAGTTTCCAACTGCAGCCTTGACTCAGATGTTCCTCCCAGCCTTAGATGTTGTCACTCATAATATTTCAGTGACGGGTCACCCCCGAGCTGGGGCTCCACTCCACCAAGGAAAAAAGGTTTCCTAGTGACAACTCAAGGTTTAATACCCAACAGTTTACCCGATTCTTGTGTATGTCGATACAACTAGACCACAATTCCTCATTCCAAACACACCTGTCACACCAAAGGAAGTGTGCCCCTTCTCTGTTCATGCAGTCCCTCAGCCACACCACTTCCCTTACCAGGGTTACCAGCAAAATGTCAGACATGAAGTCTTGGACCCTATGTTTAATTCTCAACACTACATAGAATGACTCACAACAACACTCTCAACCGAGAGTAAACTCACGGATATGACCACCATTCCACAACATCCAATCTCCCAAGAGATTGCTCCAGGTCCACCGACCACTCCACAACAACCATCCTCCCGAGAGACTGCTATAGGTTAGTCAAACCATTTCAACTCCAAAACTTCCTACAAGATTCTCTAAGCAGACATAGTAATAATCGGATTTTCCATACAATCTGACCCCCTACTGTTCATGAGAGCATGTCACATGCAAAACTCCCCCAAAAATGATCCTCCCCCTAAAATACACTAAGGACAACAATATATATTGCATGCCTCCCTCTTGAAACTTGTCACCTTCAGAAGCAACTCCATGCCACTTGGTGACTTGTTCCCATCTTTTTGGGAACTTAAAAAAATATTATATCTGCATGGTTTCACTTTTGAAATAATATTAAAATATTCCCCCCCCCTTTTCCCTTTTTCATTGGAGTAGGCCCCCCGTATCTTTTTCATCTGAGTTATCCAGCATGCAACATTTATGTTATATTAATATTTTTTATTCCATTTACATGGATAGGCGCACTGGCATATCTGTATCAACCTTACTCGCCACACTCTTTTCCTGCGCACTAACCCAAGTGCGTGCAAAACAACGCACTATGCACACTTTCTCGGGCGGGCACAACACATAAACTGTGCACACCCTATCTTTGATGTCATACTCCATGCACCATTATACTTCACGACACAACAAAACTTACAGTCGTGACTCACCAGCCTTAAAGCATATTACATCAAACACCCTGACCTCAATACAGATCCATCATTATTGCACACTAACCGGTTCACTACCGCACACTACTTTGGTGTGCACAACATCAAAACCAACAAGACTAAGTATCAATGGCTCAAAAGCCTATATGTACAATTACCAGGGTTCTATATTAGGGACATTACAATCCCCTCCCCCTTATTTATGCAATGTCCTTAGTGCATCATATACTTATGTACATAGAAAATTTTAGAAATCTTCAAAAAGATGAGGATACTCTGCTCGCATAGCATCCTCGCGTTCCCAGGTTACATATTCGGGACCATACTAGTTCCATTGGACCTTTATCATCTCCATGGCTCGATTCCAGAGTTACTCGGCCTTTTGATCCAATATGAAAACTAGTTGTACTTGGAATCTGCCTTCTAGTTCTACCTAAATCACATTCCAATCAATGACATGATTAGCATTAGGTACATATTGTTTAAGAAATGATACGTGAAACACATTATGAATGTATAAAGATGCAGGAAAAGTAAGCATATATGCAATAGGACCAATCCTCTCAAGGAATTCAAATGGCCCACAGTAGCGTGCAACTAACATAGAACACTTCCCCAACTTCAGGGCACTGCGCTTGGCCTTTACATTCAGAAACATGTGGCCACCCACTTTAAATTCTTTGTGGGTATTTCCGTTATCGACATATCTTCTCTTCCTATATTGGGAAACCTTTAGATTCTGCATGATCTTCACCACCTACTCCTCCATTTTCTGAAGCAATTTTGGCCCCACTACTGCGTGGTCTGCTAGGTTGTCCCAACTTACTAGCCTGTTGCACTTCCTGCCATAAAGTGCTTCAAATGGGCTCATTTTTAAATATGTTTGATAACCATTGTTATAAGAAAACTCTACCAATTGAAGGTAGTCTTCCCATTTTCATGGCTTATCCATCACATACATCCTTAATGTATCTCCAATCACCTGATTGACTCGCTCTATCTGGCCATTTGTCTCAGCGTGATAAGTTGTGTTGAAATTCAGTTTTGTTCCAAATCCCTTGAATAGTCATTTCCAAAAGTTTGACGTGAACTTAGAATCTCTATCAGACACAATTATCTTAGGAACACCATTCAACTTAGCAACTTTGCACATGTATATTTCAACAATTTCAGTTGCCTTGTGTGTTGATTTCACTGGAATAAAATAGGCAGTTTTTGTAAGCTTGTCCACCACTACCATAATAGAATCATATTGTTTAGTAGTCCTAGGAAGTTTAGCTATGAATTCCATGGTCACAACTTCCAACTTCTACTCAAGAATACGCAAAGGATGCAACATACCAACTGGATTTCTATGCTCGGTCTTAACCTTCCGACATTCGAGACACTTAGTAATAAACTGTGCAACCTTCGTTTTCATACTTGGCCAGAAGTATTGTTTCTTTACTGCGACCAATGTCTTATGATAACCTGGATGCCCAACATAAGGAACCTTATGCATCTCTGATAAAATCAAGTTCTTCAACTTTTTATCATTCAACACATAGACTCTTTAGGTATACATGAGGATTCCATCCTCTCTTAATTCATAATCCTCAAATTTCTTCCGTGACGTACCTTGTTGTAAGGTTGTGCATAAATCCATATAACGTGGATCTGCTTGGGAAAATTCTAGAATTATGTCGCACAATTATGTTTGATACGTGCTAATAATGGTAACATGCATCTCGTGCACTCTTCGGATGAGTGTGTCAGCCACCCTATTCTCTTTTCCTATAATATGCTTTATCCCAAAGTCATACTCATTGAGGAACTCTAACCACAACCAAATTTACAGTCACGACTCACCAACCTCAAAACATATTACATCAGGCACCTCAGCCTCAATACAGATCCATCATTCCTGCGCACTACCTGGTAGACTACCGTGCACTTATCCTAGTGTGCACAACACCATGACTCTAGTAACAAATTCTCGCGCACTACTATGGTGCATGCAACACAAAAAACAAACAAGATTAAGTGTCAATGGCTCACCAGTCTATATGTATAATTACCAGGGTCCTAGATCAGGGACATTACACCCGCACACTATTCTGACAGGGGTGCGCAACAACAAAACCTAGTGCGTGCAGCACCAAAACCAAGTGCCAATGACTCACTATCCTACAAGCATGTTACATTAGGTACTCCGACCTCAATACATGTGTAGTCATATATAATTTGCCTATGCGCACTTTCCATATCACTATTGCGCACTTACTAATGCACGCAACAATATGAATTGTGTGCATACCGACAAAAATTATTGAATCACCTCACCAGCCTATATGTAAAATTACAAAGGGTCATGGATCATGGACATTACAATCCCCTCCCCCTTATTTATGCACTATCCTCAGTGCATCATATAGATATGTACATATAAAATTTTCAAAAATATTCAAAAATATGAGGATACTTTGCTCGCATAACATCCTCACATTCCGAGGTTGCATCCTAAGGACCGTGTCAGGTCCATTGGACCTTTACCAAATCCATGGCTCGATTTCGGAGTTGCTTGACTTCCTGGTCCAATATGAAGATTGGTCATACTTGGAATTTTACTTTTGGCTCTATCTAAATCACATTCCAATAAATGACATGATTAGCATCAAGTACATATTGCTTAAGCAATGACACATGGGATACATTATGAATATAGAAAGATGCGGGAAAAGAAAGCATATATGCAACAAAACCAATCCTTTCAAGGATTTCAAATGGCCCACAATAGCGCATAGCTAATTTAGAACACTTTCCCAACTTTAGGGCATTGTGCTTGGCCTTCACTTTCAGAAACACGTGGTCACCCACTTTAAATTTTTTGTGGGTCCTGCTTTTATCGGTGTAGCTTTTCTACCTGTCTTGGGAAGCCTTTAGATTCTACCTGATCTTCGCCACCTGCTCCTCCATTTCCTGGAGCAATTCTGGCCCCACTACTATGTGGTATGTTGGGTTGTCCTAACTTACTGGCATGTTGCACTTCCTACCATAAAGTGCTTCAAATAGGCTCATTTTTAAATATGTTTGATAACCATTGTTATAAGCAAACTCTACCAAATGAAGGTAGTCTTCCCATTTTGATGGCTTATCCATCAGATACATTCTCAATGTGTCTTTAATAACCTGATTGACTCGCTTTATCTGGCCATCTGTCTCAGGATGATAAGTTGTGTTAAAATTCAGGTTTGTTCCAAATCCCTTGACCAGTCCTTTCCAAAAGTTCGAAGTGAACTTGGAATCTCTACCAGACACAATTGTCTTAGGAACATCATGCAACTTAGCAAATTTGCGCATGTATATTTCAACAATTTCCACTGCCTTGTGTGTTGATTTCACTGGAATAAAATGGGCAACTTTTGTAAGCTTGTCCACCACCACCATAATAGAAACATGTTGCTTAGCAGTCCTAAGCAGTTTAGTTATGAAGTCCATGTTCACAACTTCCCACTTCCACTCAGGAATAGGCAAAGGTTGCAACATGCCAGCTCGATGTATGTGCTTAGTTTTAACCCTCTAGTATTCAAGACACTTAGCAATAAATTTCACAACCTCCTTTTTCAAACCTGACCAAAAGTATTGTTTCTTGACCATGACCATTATCTTCTGATAACTTGGATGCCTTGCATGAGGAACCTTATGCATCTCTGATTGATCCGGGATCTTTTTGTCCGGTGACTTATTAAAGAATTGTATTAAATGATCATAAAATAAAATGCACCATAAAGAAGGAAAAGCTCAAAAGGAAAGAGTTATAAGAATCAAATATAAACACAAATAACTTGATAACGGAGTTTGTCCCCGGTGGACTACGTCTCTGGGTCCTGCTCTCAAATGGGTAGGCCTTTTTATTAACTCCTCAAAAGAATTGGGAAAAATACATAAGTATACCTCCTTTTGGAGTTAAGCTACAAAATTTTTGCTCGGATCATAAAAAAAAAATCACCACTGCATTTGTGGCGTCGAATTACCTAAAAATGACTGTCTCCACGCCCCAATCCAAGTCTATCACTTTCGGACCCAAGAAAAATCTCACCTCAGTTTTTGTGCCTACACCTGCAATTAATGACTAGAAAATTGCTCAAAATGCGTGCCATGTCCGTACGACCGCGCCTTGGTCTCTCTTCCCCCGTACACTGGTGGAAACCCCCTTTAAATACAAAATCTAGGCAGTTTAACATTAATGGGAACGTTGGCGTACTGGTTAGCGAAGGCTATATTAAGCCAATGGTTAAGCGGAGGTTCTAGGGTTGAACCCGCGGAATCCCGTTTCTTTTGGGGTATAGTTTGGAAGTTGGCCTTTTAATTGGTGGAGATGCTACCAGAATGGAAGATATTCTGGTGGAGGTTTAGGCGGACTACTAATTTTGGTGAGCGGTGGAATATGCCACCAAATCTGGTGGAACTGTCGCCAGATTTGGCAGACTAATATATATATATTTTTAATAATTCGTTTGTTGGGAGTCATTGGAAATTTTCCCACTACCATGTGGCAGCCCATGACTGGTCCATGTGGCAGACAAACATTAGCCCATGTCACCTCCTTGTACAATCACTCTGCCATGTCAGCCTGCCACGTGTTGTACAAACATTGGCCCACGTCACCTCTTTGTACAATCACCTTGCCACGTCACCTCTCTGCCACGTCATCCTACCACGTGTTGTACAGATGTCACATCAGCCTACCATGTATTGTACAGATGCCATGTGTCATGTACAGACTACCATGTAGCACGTTTCCATTGGTCCACATGTCGGCCTACAAAGTCCAAAAATGACTGACACTTGGCAGCCTCTGGTGCTGCCACATCATCATGACATGTGTCACCCTCTGTGATTGACACATAAGTTGTACGGGCGATAACGTCATCTGTACTAATGTTGACGTCAGCAGTACGGATGTTGACTCACCCCTGCTGACTAGGCTTGGTTGACCAAAAATTTGACCGCGAATATCTTTCGATCTGTAACTCTGTTTGACAAGTTGTTTACATCGTTAGAAATCTTACGACACGCTCTTCACGATCATGCCATTTTCACTAAGTTTTGGGAACTTTGAATTTTTTCCCTTTCTCTATCTATTGAAGCCATTCTAAGTATCTTGAGTTGCCTCTGTGAGTTCTGAGTTGTTCTTAGCCTTCTCTAGATCCTTTTTGGATCACGCCTTCCCACTGAGAGATTTTTGGACCACCAAAAGCTTTCATCAATCAACAAGTAAGTGAGGGAAGAGTCCCCTCACTTTGTCCTTCTCAATCCACTTTTCCTTGCTTGGATGTGTGCCCTTTAATCCTACTCGAAGATAATGAGCATCACCCCTACGCGAAGCCCTTGTCCTTCTGTCCAGGATGATATCTTCTTGTAACTCATCCAAGTAATCAGGTGCAAACTCATCAACTGAAGGTATTGAAACTTCCTCATCCTGATCCATGATCATGGGAGGCTCAAAAAGTTTCAAGTTCTCAATGTTCACAACTAAGTAAATCTGCATATACGGTGGAAGATCTAAATGAAAAGCATTAGTTCCACTGTTCTCCAAGATAGTGAAGGGTCCTGTTAAGAACAAAATATCAATATAGCATAGAAAAACATCAGAATAAGTACTCCACGCCTTGAAAAAGAGAGAAATTAGAATAATAAGCCTCTTCGAGGGGGCAACCTCCTTATTCCCACATAAATGTCCAAATACAAGATGATTCCAAAATGAAAATGTCTCCTTGATATATATAGGAGACTAGGAGGTACAATTACAACTAATGGACTAAAGCCGACATAAATAAAATAACATTACTAATGTAATATGCCCCAATTAAGGGGTAATGAGCCACTATTTAGGTCTTAATATGCCCCTCCCCTTGAGACAAGTGTTGTCCACAACTCTTGATTAACTCTGTATGCTTCTGTATAAAAGACTCATCTTCCCAAGTGGAATCTTCAGCTGGTAGTTTCCTCCATTTAACGAGATACTCTGAAATGGATCTATTCCTCAGCTGGCGAATTCTTGTGTTAGTGATGGATTCAGCCTCCAATATGATTTTTCCTTCCTCGTCAAGTTCTGGAAATATAGTTTGAACTGGGATCTTGTCACTTATAACCTTCTTTAAGCATGAAACATGGAAAACTGGGTGTACTCGTGAAGATGCAGGAAACTCCAATTTGTATGCCATAGTACCAATCTTTTGCAACACCTTATAAGGGCCATAGTACTTTGGTGATAATTTATTATCTTTCTTGGCTTTCTTGAGGGACATCTGTTTTTATGGTTGTAGTCTTAAAAACACCCAATCCCCTACTTCAAAACTTCTTTCACTACGATGTTGATCTGCTTGTTGTTTCATGCAATTTTGTGCCATTGTCAGGTTGTCCTTTAAGATTTGGAGAACTTTTTGTTGATGCTCGATGTGATCTTCCACTGCTTGAACCTTGGATTTTTCTTTTAGAGAAGAAGTGATGGAAGGAGGGTGGTATCCATAGAGTGCCATAAATGGTGTCATTTTTGTCAGCAGAAAAATCACGGCAGCAACATGGTTGGGGTCTATTTCTGAGAGATATGGCACATCTTGTTTGAGGTTGACAATGATAGGTTGACAGTGGTAGTGGTTGATTCAGTGACAGTGACAAGTTGTCTACATTTGGAATTTATATTTCAGGGCGGTTGGACGGGGCAAGGACAAGTGGTTGTAGCCACCTTTCGGTTGTAGTCGGAGAACTTAGGGGGTTGTAGCCTCCTTCTGGTTGTAGCTAGAGAATTGGGTAGTTGGAGCTTCCTTTAGGTTGTATCCTGAGAAACTAGGGGGTTGGAGCTTCCTTTAGGTTGTATCCTGAGAAACTAGGGGGTTGGAGCTTCCTTCCAATTGCATCTAGAAAACAAAGGAAGTTGGTGCTTCTAATGACTGTAACTCTTAAAGACATATAAGAAAAAAGATTTTGTGGTTTTCTCTCGCTTTGGGTTTCCACGTCAAACACTGGTGTACTGTGTATGTGTATGATTGATCATGTGTTCATTGTTTATTTACTCTGCAACTATTGGATGATAATGCTACATTGACATAACACTTGCATTTTGTGGTTGAAAATGATTGGATTGCTCTATTACTGATTCACCCCC
>ML785454.1:721789-733116 GCA_009831015.1 Picea engelmannii
GAATCACTCAGTTACAACTAATTCGACTTGCATGTCCCACCAACCAACCTTTGAACTCGAATTTCCTATAGCTAACTGATTTGCCACTTCAGTTAATTATTTCCAAGTGCTCATTGAGAATAGATTAATATTTATTGTCCAACTATTATTAAGGGATAATAATAGTCGACATAAATCTATAAATAGAATTTGCTCACCATCTATAAATAGAATTTGCTCATCATCTAAAAATAGACATCCACCTAAAAATAGCCTGAGGCTCCATCCTAGTGTAGGTGCATAATTTTCACTAGGATCTTCTTGTTGAATCTCAACACTCCCTCGCAACAAGAAAGGGATTATCCTTCACCCTGATCCTATCTCTATGGTATTCGAATTTTCTCCTAGTGAGTGCCTTCGTCAGAATGTATGCATCCTGATCTTCCATAGGAATGTACTGAAGTAACATGATCTTTCGTTGCACGCAATCTCTGATATTATGATATCAGATATCTATATTCTTAGATCTATCATGAAACACGTGATTAATCGAGAGTTTAATGCAACTCTGATTATCACAATGAGTCACTGTCGGATCTAAATGAGAACCAAACAAACCAACTGAGATATTTCTCATCCAGATAGCCTCACATGCATCTTGACTCGTTGCCATGTATTTTTCTTCCGCTGAACTGAGTGCCACAGATCTTTGTTTCCTGTTGTACCAAGAAATAGTTGTAGATCTGATACTAAAGATCCCCCCTGATGTGCTCTTTATGTCCGTTGGGTTGCCTACCCAATCTACATTCGTGAAGCCATGCAACTTCACCTCATCCATATGTCTGTACCATAAGCCATACTCAAATGTGCCCCTCAGGTATCTCAGGACATGCTTACCCACCTTCCAAAAGAGCTTGGTAGGCTTAACCATCACTTGACTCAGTTGGTTAACCGCATAGCAAATGCCCAGTCTCGTGTTCACTAGATACATTAGAGAACCCACTAACTGTCGATAGAAAGTAGCATCCACTACCTCTCCAGAAGTAGCATCCTCTTTCCTCTAGTTTCCTGGAAGAGGAGTATCCATGGGTTTGCAGCCCTCCATGTGAAACTTACCCAGTATCTCCCTTGCATACTTGCCTTGAGACACAAAAAGTTCACCATCTCATTGTCATATTTCCAATCCAAGGAAATAATGAAGGAGGCCCATATCCTTCATCTCGAACTCCTTTGCAAGGTCCTCCTTGCATGAGTATATCAGCTACTCATCACCAATCAGTATTAAATCATCAACATAAAGAACAATGATTAAAATATTACCCTCCACCACAATTTGGTATAGGTTTGCATCCGCTTCACTTTTGGTGAAGCCCAGTCCAGTGAAATAGTTGTCTATCTGAGTGTACCAAGCACGAGGTGCTTGCTTCAACCCATACAATGCTCTTTTGAGTCGGCACACATGTGACTCGCTGCTAAAGATCTCAAATCCTTCAGGTTGCTCTATGTACACTTCTTCCTCAATGATCCCATTGAGAAACACAGTTTTTACATCCATCTGATGAATGTGCCAGCCCATCTGCGCTGAGAGTGCAAAGATGGATCTTATGGAAGAGTACCTTGCGACAGGTGCAAAGGTCTCATCATAATCTATCCCCTTGATCTGTGAGAAGCCCCGGGCCACAAATCTGGCCTTGTATTTCTCAACACTCCCATCAGCAGCTTTCTTTACCTTGTAGATCCATCTCGAACCTACCACTGATTTGTCGACTGGTCTTGGGACAATTTCCCATGCACTATTTTTGACAATGGAGTCATACTCCTCCACCATTGCAACAACCCAAGTGGGATCCTGCACTGCTTCCTGAAAGGAATATGGTTCAGTCACAATACATTTTCTCATGAGATCCATGTATCCAATAAATCAATCAGGAGACTGTCTTTGTCTGCGCTGTGAAGTAGGGGATCCTACATTCTGTGCAACATCTAGTCTCAATCTATCAGCTTACATGGTGCGCTTTCTGCCATTTCTGATGGATGGCTCTGCATAAGTGGCTTCCTCCACTCCATGAACCTCCTCATGTGGCTGATCCACATCTTGAGACTCATCTTTGGGAACCAGCAGTTCTTCCTCTGCTTGCAAGTCTAGCTCCCTCTCAAGCGACAACCGCATGGATTTCCCCTCATTGAATTTTATATCTCGTCGCATAACATTCATCCTACTGTTAGGAAAATACACAGGATAATTATGGGGTATTTCTGTGTACCCCACAAATATCCCAACTTCAGTAGTTGGCTCCAGCTTCTTCCTGGCGTTCTTGGTCACATGCACATAAACAGATGAGCCAAAAATCTTAAAGTGAGAAACATTCGGTTTCTTACCAGTGAAAGCTTCTTCAGGTGTACTCATGCCAAGTACTCTATGAGGACAACGGTTTTGAACATAAACTGCAGTGTTGCATGCTTCCACCCACAAATGCATTGGTAGGCCCTGATCATGCAACATCACTCGTGTTGCACCCATGATCGTTCTGTTCTTCCTCTCTGCGACCCCATTTTGTTGTGGGTTATGAGGCGCTATGAGTTCTCTTCGAATTCCTTCTTTGTTGCAGAAGTATTTGAATTCGTTAGAGATGTATTCTCCACCATTATCGCTTCTCAGAGCCTTCACTTACTTCCCTGACTCTTTCTCCACCAATGCTTTAAACTCACAGAACTTTGAGAATGTTTGATCCTTCTTTTGCATGAAGAATATCCAGCATTTACGAGAAAAGTCATCAACAAAAATAACATAATACTTATGTTTTGTTGTTGAACCAACCGAGAATGGTCCACACACGTCTGTGTGAACTCTCTCCAGGATCACCGAAGCACGGTTCTCCTTTTGATGAAAGTTGGAATTTACATACTTCCCCATGGTGCAACCCTTGCACCAATCTAACTGAGCAAGTGTTCCCATTGGAAGTCCAGTAGATATTTGTTGCATGATTTTCAAGGCTCCATGATGAAGATGGCCCAATCGCCTATGCCATAATTCACCCTCATCCCAACTCACCACTTTTTCTGCCTTGCCCATCATGGCAGCACATCCATCTACCTCTAGCTTGTAGATATTCTTAACTCGAATCCCTATCTTCTTGACTTGACCCGTTGTTTTATGTCGCATGAAATCTTTTCCATCACTAAAAACAACGTCATAGCCTCTGTCCTCCAACATTGCGACTAAGACCAAGTTTTTCTTCAGAACCGGAACATGCATAACATCTTTCAATTGAAATGGTTTACCCGACTCCCTCTAAAAGGTAATGGTACCAATGCCAGTCGCATTGTATCGCCCATCATCGCCCATCTCTACATGCATTTTGAGATCTTTCTCCTCCAAGTCACTGAAAAGCTCCTTATCTCTCGTCATGTGGAAGGAAGTGCCACTATCCAAATACCACACTGATCCTAATGCACTTGACACTATGCATGCGATCAAGGAGAAGTCAAGTTCAAATTGCGAGGCAAAGGCCTCACCAATTGCAGCTCCAACAACATTCTTGTTCTTCTTCTTCTGTGGACAGTTAGTAGCCAGATGCCCATGTTCGTGACAGTGAAAACAGTTCACTCTGGACAAATCCAACTTCTTGCCTTTAGACTCAGATTTTGAATGGAATTTCTTCCCCTTCCCTTTCCTTGCCTTGGAAACCAAAGCACAATCCTCTTCATCGTCATGCTTTGATGAAGAGCCATCTCTAGTATTCTGCCTGAACTCCTCCTGCACCAAATCCGACCATAGTCGTTCCCAATCTGGCAATTTTTCCCTTCTATTGACAGAGTCTTGATAACTGTGCCAAATCTTGGGAAGTCTTAGGAGAGCCAAGATCACCAAATCATCATCAACGAATTTTATTCCCACACTCCCCAGCTCATCCCGACATTGGACAAACTTCGTGAGATATTTTGGAATGGAGTCACCCTTCTCCATCTTGATCTTCTTGAGTTTATCTTTGAGTGTCAATTTCCTATGGTCGCTATTGTTTTGGAATAGATCTGTCAAAGTCTTCCACATTGCATATGGTGTGGCTTTCCCATGGAGGTTTGAGACAATGTGGTCTTTTACTCCCTCCAACAAAATCCTCCTCGCCTTTGCCACTTTATTTTGCCATGCATCAAGATTTGCAGTGTCTGCAGCATTTGGCTTAGGAACATCTTTGTCAATGAATTCCTTCAAGCCATTGTCTTTGAGTACTGCCTCCATTCTGTCCTTCCAAGCAATGTAGTTCGATTTTCCCTCGAGTGCATACTCTAAACTCAAACCATTGAAAGCCATTTCGATCTTGAATCAGTTGTAGCACCAAGAAAGTCTTTCTGCAAATTCAAATTCTATCCAATCACAAACTCAGCTTCTGCAATATTCTGCACTCTGATACCATGTAGAAATTTTAATACAAATTATGTATTGCCTGGATTCTCCTGATCTAACAATTATATGCCACTGTTAAATACAGAATCACTTCTATAAATATTCTTGCGGAATTTAAAACACGATCTCCAATTGCAATATCAATAAGAAAGATCAATCACACATAACACAGATGTTTTACCGGGAAAGCATAAAGCTAAAAACCCCACTATCATGTATTATGTATATATCATGGATCATGAGACAATCTCATACAAAAATCTAATCCAATATCTCTCAGTACAATATACAATCGTCTCACACTGTCATACAAAAATTGGCAAATTCATGTGCCAATTTACTGCCTCCAGACAGCCTGCCTCCTCTGCGCAATCCCTGTTGATGGAAATCCTTGCAATGAATGAATTCCTCTTGCCTAGGCTGTGCAATCCTCATGGGCACATCCAATGTGTGTGTGGTTGCATGAGTGCACCCACTAAAGTCACAACTGATAGTCAATCGGTCCCTTTCACTTGTTATCTCAACTGGGTCTCCACTGGATCTGACATGCATGTAGTTAACAGTGGTAAATCTTCAGTTGCATGTGAGACCACTAATTGTGAATTAATTAATAATTAATTCATTGATCTCTCACTAGTGTAAGTTCAATTACAACTAGTACAACTGAGTTAAACTACTTTACAACTCACATAACTACACATACAACTCTGTTACAACTTCCAATCACTAAGTTACAACTAATTCGACTTGCATGTCCCACCAACCAACCTTTGAACTCAAATTTCCTATAGCTAACTGATTTTCCACTTCAGTTAATTATTTCCAAGTGCTCATTGAGAATAGATTAATATTTATTGTCCAACTATTATTAAGGGATAATAATAGTCGACATACATCTATAAATAGAATTTTCTCACCATCTATAAATATACATCATCTATAAATAGAATTTGCTCATCATCTAAAAATAGATTTCCACCTAAAAATAACCTCAGGCTCCATCCTAGTGTAGGTGCATAATTTTCACTGGGATCTTCTTGTTGAATCTCAACAATCCAAGAATACAACAACAAACTTATCCAAGTATTCTTTGAATACTACGTTCATTAAACACATGAAGACAGTGTAACAACCCAAATTGATTAATTTTTATCATAATTTTTAATTTGAATTTAATTAAATATTAAAATATATTAAATGAGTCTTTTATTATTTTATTATTAAAAAGTGGGTGAAGTAATTAATGGAGGGATAAGGTTGTTGGGGGATTAATGAGGGGGATTTGAGAGAGGAGGATAATGAAGGAGGGGAGGACTTGGAAGAGGATCTCATTTTATTTTTGGTTTGAGAATTTCTGAAAGATAGAGGAGGAGGAGGAAATTGGAAGAATTGTTTTGGGGAACTACCACAGGGCATTTCTATTGCTAGGAATTTTGGGCTCGGGGGCTAGGAAACCGCAAGGATTCTTAGAGCTAGGGAGACAGAGAGGTTGTTCCTAGTTGATTGGTAGGTTAATATTCAGTTTGGGCAGTTGGGCATGATCATCAACAAGCAAAAAAAGACTAAATCAATTAATCTACAGGTTGAGGTAAGCATTCTATGTATTTTATTAAGTTTTGTTTTTATTATGTTGTTGTTTTATTTTCTTGGTATAGAAAAATCATGAAAGAAAATTCTAAACTAAGTTGCAATAATTTTAGTAGGAGATTAGAACGTGTTTATTATATGAGGCTATGTAAGGTAGGCCTTACATATGGTATCAGAGCCCGGTTTCAAAACTTAAACATGGGCTTGACCACCCACATCACTGGGATTTTGTCTTTTGCCAACATGATCTACAACCTCTCCCTAGTTCCCTAATCCAGTTTCTGCAGCAAACCGTCCCCGTGGCCTCTTTCTTACACCCCTAAAATGGGCTTCTTTGTATGGAGATCCAACATCCTTTTGCACCACCTTTGGTTGTGTCATCATTCTCAGAGAATAGATCTTTCAAAAAAAAAAATAACTTCGATCTCTTTGGTTCCTCAAAACCAATCAACAATACAATAGCCAAGTAATCAAAATCCTCAACTTCTTGATATTTTATCAACAAAAATAACAAATCTGGAAAGATCAAAACACTCTGGTCATGGCAATATTCAACCTTTAGCAATTTATTTCAACAATTGCCAAATCTACAGAACTTGTATTCTGGCTATCAAACCCTTCGATTTATTGCCAGTATTTAAGCAAATACATCAAATCTGGATAACCCAAGCAATGTGGTGATCATAGTTGATGTTTTATAAAACAGAAATAGAGGTCAACTACGAGAGATGCAAGGGATATGGTGGCCAGAGATCAACAAACACAAATCTGGCACGATCAGAGCACACTAGTTATTAGGATCTTCAAGCCTTTGCGATTTGATTCAATACAAGAAGCAAATCGGCAGCACACAAGTTCTGGTGATCAAAGCCTTCAATTTGTTGAAAGTTTTCTAAGTAAATGCATCAAATCTAGATAACCAAAGTGTCGTGGCGATCAAGATGATATTTTGTTAGACCAAAAAAGCCAAGTATGAGGGATGAAAGTACTCTGATAATTGAACCCCAATAAACTCCAAAGCTACTAAAAGGCCCTTTGACTGTTTTGAATACAACACCAAATCTCAATACCCCAAGTGCTCTAAAATATGAAATCGTCCTTTTGATTGGTTTCAATGGAAGGGCCAAATCTTAAGACCCCAAGTGTTCTATAACACCAAAAATCCTTTGAATTTTAGGATGACACCAAAGTCTGAATACCCGAAATGCTCTATAAAACCCAGATCCCTACAAATGACAAACTACATGAGACAGTTTCCCTGAGGCATCCAGATGCTCTGTATTTTGGGGCAATATGACCAAACTACAAGTACCTGAGGGCTCTAAACCGCTAGACAATCTAGAACACAGGGATCAAACGCAAAATCATAAGACCCTGGGCACCCTGAACTAAGGAATTTTGCGGGAAGAACGTAGAACAGACTTCAAACACCGACTTCTAACCCAATAAACCCAAATCGACACATTCCAACCAATTCAATCTATAAAATCTTCCAAAAAGAAATCAACCCCAAAACATAAAAAAATAATAATAATAAATAACTATGATCAAGGAAGTGCCCACGCGCCGAGAACCAAGGGAGAGTCCACGCTTGGACTATATGTACACTACACCGAAGTTCCAATCTCCAAGTATTTAAGCCTACCAACTATCGACCATATTCAAAGTCAACACACAGCCCAATTCCCAAGCGCCAAGCCAAGACAAAGAGGAAGAACATGGTGCCCGACCGAGACCTGGTCTTCACACTCTCAATACAACTGTAAACTTTTCCCATCTTTAGGCACTTGGATTCTGAAATCAAGAAAGACCTAATAAGACAGAATTCACTACAGGGTTCGGTGTGTGGAGGACAAGTATTCGTTGGTTATCAGATGTAGTCTCTGAGCGCACAACCCATAATTTCCTGTGACTTGTCGCACCTCAAGAACATGAGCACCATTCTTGTAAGCTGCTTAGAAAGAGATTTTTCTACGGTGCCCCAAACAGGAAGAATAAGACCCCCTAATATATTGAATGCTTGGACTCTCTTACCAATGGTACAACTCGCACCGACTTTACACTTTGGTCCATGCATGCATTGTTCAACAGATAATTGAAACTCCTCTTGCCAACATACGCGTGCCTTTTCAACTGAACTTGTTTTTTTTTTTTATATATTTATAGTGAAGCTCAAAAAGAGACATTTGTCAATATAATATATATAAACTAAAGTGTTAAATCATAGTGATAATTTCATACTCGTATTTCTTGTCGGGAAGATATTTATACCCCAAGTTATAAATGATCGTTCTGAGTAAAGGCCAAGTAATATATAGTCCATTCAATAGTGATTTTCCAATAGTTATCTTTAATAAAGCCAACCCCAAAATAATCAAAACTGCTACGAGAAGAAATCAATATTCACCTTAATAATAAAAACAACACAAATATGCAATGAAATTTTCATAGTAATAAGTTGGTCTGATCTTTATAATGGGTCCCCAAACAATGTTAATAGTAGTAAGGTTTGACTATTTATTACCATAGTCTATCTTGATAACAAATACCGAGGCATTATTTAGAGCCAATTTTGAATTTGTTGTGCAATATTGGCCAGTGAATATCTAGTGATTGCATGTCAAAGGTGTATTTCCAAGGTAAGTAATTTTGAGACTGTTCCCTCCCTACAACTTTTCTTGGTTGAAGGAAAGGGTGGTAAAGTCACTCACTAATCGTAGGTTCCGGCAGTAAAGGTGTAATAGTTGTACCTAACGCAAAAGTGCTTCATATAGGCAAGTGTTCTAAGCATATCCTGGCTGGCTGGCTGGCTCTGTCTAGGATCACTAGTACATTTGGGTCAAATTCCGATGGCGCGTTCGACGCAATTTCCACTTTATATTGTCGAGAGAACAACAAACAATGGACCCCCTCAAACGTCGTTTCACATGAAGTCTCTTTTCCGACGACATAGATTTCGTCGTTATTGCGACGTCTTGGAGGTGGCAAGAGCGACGTATTGAACGTGGCAAGACCGACGTCTTGAACGTGGCAAGAGAGACATTTGGAACGTGGCAAGACCGATGTCTTGAACGTGGCAAGAGAGACTTCTTAAACGTGGCAAGAGAGACGTCTGCAATGTGGCAAGAGAGACGTCTTGAACGTCGCAAGAGAGACATCTTAAACGTGGCAAGAGAGACATCTGGAACGTGGCAAGACCGACATCTTGAAGGTGGCAAGACAGACGTCTTGAACGTGGCAAGAGAGACGTATTAAACGTGGCAAGAGAGACGTCTGGAACATGGCAAGAGAGACGTCTTGAACGTGGCAAGACCGAGGTCTTGAAGGTGGCAAGAGAGATGTCTAGAACGTGGCAAGAGAGACGTTAAGAGGTATTATCTCCGACGTGGTTGCTATGGGAGTGACACTCCAAGATGTCGTAATAACGACTGTGTTGTAGGTATTTAAAAAAAAAATACAATATCAATACTGAGACGGACAGGTACATTAACCTTTGCTAAGATACTAGCCATATCAATATTTAAATCTATATCATCGGTCTTAGGCAAGGTTGGTTGAGGAGGAGGAATAACTTCCAAAGGGGGTCTTGTCTAATGAGGTTTAGGATCACTAGGATATGTCTCGGGTGTGTTATCACACGAACTCACAATTGTTGAGCTAAAGTCCAAAAGCTCAAGTGCAATCATGCGTACTAAGACTGCAAAAATATACTAGAGAGTAAGTCCTTGTTTTTAGATAGGATCAAAATAATACTGTACTTTCTTGGGTATGTCAAAACAAGTGTTATCCAATACAAGATCCTATATACCAATGAGATAGCTAAGCAACAGAAATTCCAGAGCCTTCATTGAAACCTCTGACAATTCGTTTGACATTTAGCAAACAATTATATCATCAATAATACAACTTGAAGTCATTGCAGGTATTGCTTTGTATCCTTTGGCTAGCACAACAAATTCACACGTAGCATGCAAGTGTTTTGTATATATACATTGAGCAAAAGAGAAAATTCATAGAATGCAAATTGTAGCAATTCGAAACAACCATACCAGATTTTGACTCCAGATATAAAGCTCATAATCTCTCATGCCAAGACATTTGAAAATGCCAAACCATGTAAAATTCAATATCTCAATACTCGGTCAGAACAAGGGGCGAAAAAAGACAAATTTAAATACTTCAACAACTATAGCAGATTTGGCCTGTAGATATACAACACATATATATTCCAATTTTAGTTTCAAATAACAACCAATGTTATTGTTATATACACAGCTAATCCATCTAGTTTCAAATAACAACCAATGTTAACTGTCATATACACAGTTAATCTGTGTGGTAGATATATTAAGTGACTGAACATCACAGTCATTTTTCATATCATTTTTCGATAACAAATGTTAGTCGGCCCTCAAAAGAATATTTGTCTACACCACCACCATATAAGTTGGCCAAATGTATCTTAAGACAATAAAGCCCTGTCTTTCTTAATGGTTGACCCTCAACAAATTCTAGAAGTCCCTGACACACGTCTGAACCTAGATTATTTAAATACAGAAGCATTGGGTAAGCACGCCCTCGAAAATCCAAGTTATGTGGATAGTAAAAACATTCTTCGTCCTTCATTTTCCTTGCAACCTGATTCAGACAAAGAACAATAACTTGAAATCACATACTAGCATCAAAGAATTTATGTAGAAATCTAGTAAGCTAGATGTAAGAGTAATGTGGAGTATCGTATAGTAAGTTTTAATTCTACATCACGACGCTGAGAGTGCCTCTCACTATTTGTCTCCTTTGCCTTCTTTAAACACCATTTCCAATGTTTAATCTATGTTTCATCTTCTGTATCCGGTTTCTCAGGAATGGGAACATGCCAAGCCATTTGCACTTCATCAACAAACCATGCTTGATGATGCACAAACAATACAAATCTCTACATTTGCTACACTTTTGTCTCAAGTATGTAAAATCATTGATACTATATTATATAGAACATCACAATCCATTTAAAATCACGGCAAATACTAAAAAAAGAAAATCAACTTACATCCTCCTGATCAATCAAGTCTACAAGGTGACCTCCTCCTGCCCAAAGCCTATCTACCACATCAAGAATTCTTTTATTAATTCTCCATTTTGTTGAGCCAAGTGTATCCAATGCCTACAAAGGGAAAAATAAAAACTCTTAAATATGTAGTCAAATCAGAATAACTTGATATACATCAAAAAGTTGAGCTCAATAAGGTGATAGAAACCTTAGCTAATCAAGATTTAGTATGTTGTTTGAAACAGGTACAAATTAAATCCAAAAGGGGAATGAACATCTAACACACATTAAAGTGCCTCTACAAAC
>ML785455.1:6912-18900 GCA_009831015.1 Picea engelmannii
TAACACCTAAATACTATCATGTATCGTGGATTTCATCACCAACACCTGGTGGTGGGTTCAAGATGATTCTCCTTTTTTCATTACTTTATATGTCATAGTCTATCGATGATAGATTCATAGTATTTATCAACTAGCTCAGTTTAAACTTTAAACTTTATTGTTTTGGACATTTAAGTCTTCATACTTCAATGTAGATGGCCTATTTTGTAAACATAACTATTTGTTCACGACTCATGTTATTGTTGACAGTTGTTGGATAGCTGATTTCATTTCATAAGTTTATGGTTTACTTTCTAATATATATATATATATATATATATATATAACAGACACTTCCGGGACGCTTCGCTTCCGAGGATTTTTGGAAAATGACGCTTCTGGGACACTTCACTTCCAAGGATTTTTGGAAAATGATGCTTCCCACGCTCTCGCTTCGTGCAAAATTGGTTACATATATCACAAAAGGGAATGTACCTCATCTTCCTATGAGAAGGGGCTAAAGGCCTAGAGGTAGATTGCAGTTAGCCAAATAAAAGAAAGTTAAGAGAAACTATGATTAAAATAAAATAGTGGGATAATAAAGACAAATCAAAAGTCATCATATAGCTTGAGATCTACCCCCTCTAATGATGATCACCCCTTGGTCCTAATGCACGAAATGCATATCAATCTAAAGGGACCTTACATCCCAAAGAAAGAAAAGGAAGTAATGAATGCTTGAAACTTGAAAGAGAGACTTACAAATTGAAGAAATAGAAAAATACGGAGTTAGGAATGTAAAAAGAACATAATAATATCTTATTATTTTAAGTTATACATATACCTCAAAATTGTTTATGCAAATTTCAACTCAATTTAGAATAATATATATATTAAATATATTTTATTTTATTTTAAATTTTCAAAATCTTAAAATTACTAATTATCAAGTATCCATAATCCAATAAGTTTAAAAATAAAAAAGAAACATAAAATTATTTTAAAACAAAATCATATATAGCATATATAGTACACTACCGTAATAAAACCTACTTAAGTGTAAAAATGAAAAAAAAAACATAAAATTATTTTAAAACAAAATCATATATAACATATAATAAAACCTACATATGATTTTAAATCAAGTACAAGATTAGAGATTGTAAAATAGCAAATATTCAAAAATTAATTTTATAATTCAACATCACATAAACATTGTGTAACTAATTTTTAACATAAAACCACCATACTTCAAATTTCTAACATTAAACCTTAATTTTTACCACTTAATTTAAACTAAAATTTCTTTTAGAACTAAAACTAATTTCTAACATAAAACCACCATACTTCAAATTTCTAACATCAAACCTTAATTTTTACCACTTAATTTAAACTATAATTTCCACCATACTTCAAATTTCTAACATCAAACCTTAATTTTTATCACTTAATTTAAACTAAAATTTCTTTTAAAACTAAAAAATCAAACACATTTAGAAACTTCTAAAGATTCAATGTTTATTTTGACCATAGTGCTTAAGAAACAGGACTGTAGTTCAATTCTTGACCCGCTACAAAGTAGATGGTAATCAATTCCAAATAAATGCACGATTAAATACAAAGCAGAGAAGAAAGATTTTAGCGTACCTGAGGAGAAAGATTTTAGCGTACCTGCATGCAGTAGCCGGAGACGAGGTTGTACGACCAGCCACTTCCAATTCACCAGAGAGTATCGAATCGTTAATTCCACTTTGATCTCAGTCGTATTCACATATTCACTTCTTGGGGTTATTTCATCTAAAAATGCCCTGAAATTGAGAAATCAATGTCACTTCAGAAATTCCCTTCAATCTTTTTCTATTTTATGAATTCTCTCACCACTGGTTACTATCAATTATCTCACATTAAAAATAAAAACAGAAGGATGAATCTTAATGAGGGACAGAGCATGGCCATACCCAGAATGAAATTTGACGAGTAAATTACTCGTAACTGAGCCATTTAGCTCTTGAATATTTTCAAAACTCCTCAATACCCAGCATCGAAGCTCGTTGAAAAGCCTAAAATTGACTGTAACCGTCGAATTTGAGGATTGTGTAGCATTTCAAATTCCAACCCTGCCCGAGAATAAAGATAATAAACCTGCAGAAAAGAAAATAGCCGGACAATGCAAGTGGCGATATTACGAAGACATTGTTGGGATTTGCTAGGTAATAATTGAAATTTTGGGAGAAAAACATGTTTATACACGAGAGGAATAATCATAGCAAAACCAAACCAGATCGCTGGAATCTTTTCAGTAAAATTTATGATCTTTTAGCTCCAGGCCCGGGAAAACACTGAACACCCACGTGGAACACCCACCCGGAGGAGCACAACAGCGGCTACCTGAAGAACAGAAGCGGATTACACCGAGAAGTACACTCGATTGTGAGTATGTCCGGAATAAAGGTTCATGAAAGGTACAGGGTTAGTTGTTTTGTCTGTACCTTCAAGGCCAAGATCGGTAAGAACTGCACCTCAGCTAACTCCACAGGAAATGACTGACTCCATTCTTCATCTTCGCCATCCCGTCTCTGTACTTCAATTGTAAATCAACTAAACACTGCAGGAGAAGCCAATTTTGTGTGGTATATGTGGGCAAAGATAAATTTCCAAAAAATTGGAAGTGTGTTTATTGACTTAAAACAAAGAGACAATGGAGATGCTCAACCTAGCTGGGCAGGCCATAAAAGTGAGTTAACTATTCATCCCTTACACAATAGGCTACTCACGCATACGGGAGTCGTACCCGGAACAACCTGGAAAATGAACCAATACGGACGGAATTTTTTTGAGGCCTAATCATAATTATTATTATGATGATTATTATTATGATTATATATGTTTGAGGTGTATATTATAACTAGCACAGCCTCTAACTCGCGGTTGAGAACGCTGAAAGGTAGCGGCTGATAATGTGTGCCTCCAATATTATATTGTTTGGTAATATGAAACGTTTCACTGCATTAAGTTGATAAATGGAACGTGGTAATTACACATCTTTATGGAGCGGTTACTTGTTTTCTATGTACCTTCCTAGCCCCAAGAATGAGGCAAGACTGATAAGAATTGCAAATCAACTAACTCCACATAAAACAATTGATTTCATTCTTCATTTTCTCCTTCCCGTGTCTGTAATTTAACTGCAAATCAACCAAACACAGGAGAAGCGAATTTCCTGTGCTATTGA
This sequence comes from Picea engelmannii, assembly GCA_009831015.1. Lineage (NCBI taxonomy): Eukaryota > Viridiplantae > Streptophyta > Pinopsida > Pinales > Pinaceae > Picea > Picea engelmannii. Next base: position 10,124 of record ML785455.1, read on the forward strand.
GTTAAAAAAAAGACACAATAGAGATAGTTGGCTGGGGCGGGCCATAAAAGTGAGTTAAGAACTCATCTCTTACACAATATACTCGTGCATGCGGGAGTCGTACCCGGAACCACCTGAAAATTATTATTAATATTAATATAGATTTGTTTTGTTTTTTATATATTTAATATAAAATATAGTTATTAGTCATTATGATTGATAATGATAATCATTTGTATTTATTTTAATATCATATTTATTATAGATGATAATACTTATGTACATTTATTTCAATTTTGTTTATTAAATAATTATATGAGTAATTAATAAGTGGATAAAAAGCATATATGTCACAAGTGGGAATTGAAACTAGATGGATAGGATTAGCTTGAAACCCAATTGACATGTTAATTTTATCTACTTATTAACTTACTTCATTGTATTGTTTATATAAATTATTTATTAAGCAATTATATGTGTGAATTAACAAGTGGATAAATAACACATGTCTGAGTGGAAATTGATACTAAACTCAAATCACATATATTGAGTTTATTGACTTATTAACTTAACCCATTGTATTTAAATAATATAAAATATAATTATTAATAATGAAAATGCTTTATATTCATTTTAATTTCATATTTATTAAATAATTATATAAAAACTACATAAAAAAATAAACATTCATACATATCATAATATTTCAATCACAATCATATTAAATTTAATGTAAAAGTTATATATATCATAATATTTCAATCATATTAAATTATACATTAAATGATATATACAATATAAATTTTATTATATTTCTAAAATTTTAACACTTTAAAATAATCATATGTATTCATAATTAACAATTTATTTTAGACAAATTCTTATATATTTATAAGTATTATTGATATAATAATATCTTATCATTTTAAGTTGTACATACACCTCAAATTTTTTTATATAAATTCCAAATCAATTCACAATAATATATATTATATATTTTATTTTAAAAATTCCAAAACTTTAAAATTATCAATTATCATTATCAAATATATATAACTCATATGGATAGTTGTAAATGTAAAAAAAAAAAAAATCATATAATTATTTTAAAACTAAATCATATCTAACATATACACTACCTAACAGTAATAAAACCTACATATACATTACACAACATAATAAAACCTACATATGATTCAACATCACAAAAGAGGTAAAGGGTTATAGATTGTAAAAATAGCAAATATCCAAAAATTAATTTTATAATGCAACATCACAAAGAAATTGTGTATCTAATTTCTAACATAAAACCTTAATTGTTATCATTCTTAAAATTTCTAACATGAAACCTTAATTTTTACCATTTAATTTAAACATCCAAATTATTTTACCCTAACTTCTACCATTTAATTTAAACATCCAAGTTGTTTAAAAGCCAAAAAGATAATAAAACCCTAATTTCTGCCATTCTTCATATTTCTAACCTAAAATTCTAATTTCTACCATTTAATTTAAACATCAGAATTATTTTAAAAGCAGAAAAGCTTGTAAAGAAATGTTAAATCTACCAAGTTTATTTTGACCATAGTACTTAATAAACCCTAATTTCTACCATTTAATTTAAACATCTAAGCACAGAAAGCTTGTAAAGAAATATTAAATCTACCAAATTTATTTTGACCATAGTACTTAAGAAACGAGACTGTAGTTCGCTTGGTGTCCAAAAGTGGTGAAAATCTCCAATTAAGGGTAACTGCGGGACTTATACCTACAACCGCATTCAATTCTTTGACCCACTATAAAGTGCATTCAATTCTTTGACCCACTATAAAGTAGGTGGGAATCAATTTCAAATAAACTCGCAATTTAAATAAAGAGCAGAGGAGAAAGATTTCAGCGTACCTGCAGTAGCCAGAGAAGAGGTTCTATAGAATCGTTAATTCCACTTTGATTTCAGCGTACCTGCAGTAGTCGGCCGCTTCATTTAGATTGCCGGACTTATTTACGTGATTGTCGTTGGTGATAAAGAATCGTCCTATAACAAGGTTATTTTACAGAAATCAATGCCCGGGCGAGTCATCCATTTACAGATGTATTCACTTCTTAAGGTTATTTCATCTAAAATGAATCTTAACGAGGGTACAGAGCATGGCCATACCCGGAATGAAATAGTAAATTACTCGTAACTGGGCAATAAAACTTACATATGATTCCAAATAAGTACAAGATTAGAGATTGTAAAAATAACAAATATTCAAAACTATTTTGTAATTCAACATCACATAGAACTTAGACATCAGATAGAACATAGAGATTGTGTAACAAATTTCTAACCTAAAACCCTAATTTCTATTTTTCAACTCTGTAACATAAATGATAAAACCTTAATTTCTTACCTTTTAATTTAAACTAAAATTTCTTTTAAAGCTAGAAAAATCGGACACAGTTGGCAAAACATCCTAATTATTTTAAACGCTGAAAAGCTTCTAAACTTTCAAAGTTAAATCTACCCACTTGTATTTCCCTTGCTGTCCAAACGGGACTGTGGTTCCCTTGCTGTCCAAACGCTCTGAAAATCTCCAACAAAAGGTAATTGCGGGACTTCTGACTTGCAACCGACATTCAATTCTTTGATGGGAATCAATTTCAAATAAACGCACAATTTAAATAAAGAGCAGAGGAGAAAGATTTAAGCGTATCTGCATCCAGTAGCCGGAGACCAGCCACATCCAATTCGCGAGGTTGTACGACCAACCACTTCCAATTCGCCAGAGAGTACCGAATCGTTAATTCCACTTTGATCTCAGCCGTATTCACTTCTTGTGGTTATTTCATCTAAAACTGCCTTGAAATTGAGAAATCAATGTCACTTTAGAAATTCCCTTCAATTTATGAATGAAAATCTTTTCTTCTCTATTTTATCAATGTCACTTGAGAAATTCATTTCAATCTTTTCTTATGGTGGATGCTCTCACATTAAAATCGAATCTTAATAAGGATACAGAGCATGGCGATACACAGAATGAAATTTGACGAGTAAATTACTAGTAACTAAGCAATCTAGCTCCTGAGTACTTTCAAAACTCCTCAATACCCAGCATCGAAGCTCGTTGAAAAGCCTAAAATTGACTGTAACTCTCAAATTAGAGGATTGTGTAGCACCTGCAGAGAAGAAAATGCAAGTGGCAATATTACGAAAACATTGTTCGGATTTGTTAGGTAATGAACATGTTTTTCTAGCTTTTTCTAGAGCATGATTTGTTAGGTAATGAACATGTTTTTCTAGGTAATGAACATAAGTAATCGTAGCAAAACTAAACCAGATCACTGGAATCTTTTCAGTATCGTAGCTTTTTCTAGAGCATGATTTGTTAGGTAATGAACATGTTTTTCTAGGTAATGAACATAAGTAATCGTAGCAAAACTAAACCAGATCACTGGAATCTTTTCAGTAAAAGTTCTGATCATTTACTGAACAAACACTGAAGACCCGCGTGGAACACCCACCCAGAGGAGGACAACAGCGGCCACCTAAAAAACAAAAGCGGATTACACCGAGAAGTACAATCGACTGTGAGTACGTCCGGAATAAAGGTTTATGAAAGGTACAGGGTTAGTTGTTTTCTATGTACCTTCCTGGCCAAGAATGAGGCGAAGACAGGTAAGAACTGCATGTACTTTCCTGGCCAAGAATGAGGCGAAGACCAGTAAGAACTGCATGTACCTTCCTGGCCAAGAATGAGGCGAAGACCGGTAAGAACTGCAAATCAATTAACTCCACAGAAAATAATTGACTCCATTCTTCATCTTCTCCTTCCCATCTCTGTAATTTATCTGCAAATCAACCAAACACAGGAGAAGCGAATTTCGTGTGGTATTGAGTTAAGGAAAAACACAATGGAGATGCTCAAGCTGGCCGGCCATAAAAGTGAGTCGTCCCTTACACAATATACTCATGGATGCGGGAGTCGTACCCGGAACCACCTGAAAAACGAACTAATACGGAACTAATATTGGAGGCGTATATAATATTGGCATATAGTCCATATATCAATAAATGTAGCTGTAAGGTTTGGTTTTATTTTGTTAATATTTTTTATGTTTGTATTTTGTTAATATTTTTATATTTTTTTTATATTTAAATGATATTTAAATTTTATTTTATTTTTTAAAATTTTAACTCTTTAAAATAATCATTTGATTTGTATTTATAATTAGTCCAAACCTATTATAAGAAAAAATAATTTATTTAGACAAATTAGGATATAGTTATAAGTATTATTGACATAATAATATCTTATCATTTTAACTTGTACATACATTTCAAATTTTTTTATACAAATTTCAATTCAATTTAAAATAATATTTTTTAATATTATATGTTTTATTTTATTTTAAAAAGTTCCAAAACTTTAAAAATTATCAATTATCATTATCAAATATATATAATTCATATTGATAATTGTAAATATAAAAATGAAAAAAAAAAACATATAATTATTTTAAAACTAAATCATATGTAACATATACATTAACTAAGAGTAATAAAACCTACATAACATATACACTACCTAAGAGCAATAAAACCTATATTACATTATATAACATAATATAATTCAACATCTAGATTGTAAAAATAGGAAATATGTAAAAATTAATTTTATAATGCAACATCACAAAGAGAAAGAAATTGTGTATCTAATTTCTAACCTAAAACCCTAATTTATACCCTTCTTCAATTTTTTAACATAAAATGCTATTTTCTACCATTTAATTTAAACTTTCAAATTATTTTACCCTAATTTCTACCCTTTAGTTTAAACATCCCAATTATTTTATATTCTACCCTAATTTCTACCATTTAATTTAAACGTCTAAATTATTTTAAAAACTGAAAAGCTTATAAAACTCTAATTTCTACTATTCTTCAAATTTTCTAACCTAAAACCCTAATTTCTACCATTCTTCAAATTTCTAACCTAAAGCCCTAATTTCTAGCATTTAATTTAAGTATCCGAATTATTTTAAACGCTGAAAAACTTATAAAAGAATGTTAAATCTACCACGTTTATTTTGACCATAGTGCTTAATAAACGGGACTGTAGTTACCTTGGTGTCCAAATGCGGTGAAAATCTCCAACTAAGAAACTCACACTTTAAATAAAGAGCAGAGGAGAAAGATTTTAACGTACCTGCATGCAGTAGCCGGAGAAGAGGTTGGATCGAATCGTTAATTGGTGATAAAGAATTCTGATAAAAAAATTGAGACGGGCGAGTCGTCGCTGGTGATAAAAAATTCTGATAAAAATGCCCTGAAATTGAGAAATCAATGTCACTTGAGAAATTCCTTTCAATCTTTTATTATGGTGAATGCTCTCACCACTATTTCTTATGGTGGATGCTCTCACCACTAGTTAAAAATTGAAACAAAGGGATGAATGTTAACGAGGGTACAGAGCATGGCCATGGGTAAATAGTTAAATTACTTGTAACTCCTAAATACATTCAAAACTCCTCAATACCCATAATCGAAGCTCGTTGAAAAGCCTAAAATTGACTGTAACCGTCAAATTTTAGCCGGACAATGCAAGTGGCGATAAAGATAATAAACCTGCAGAGAAGAAAAATAGTCGGACAATGCAAGTGGCGATATTACGAGGACATTGTTGGGATTTTCCTTTCTAGCTTTTTTAGGAATACTTAACTTGTTTGGGAAAAAGGTAATAATTGAAATTTTGTGAGAGAAACACATTTATGCACCTGAGGAGTAATTGTAGCAAAACCAAACCAGATCACTGGAGTCTTTTCAGTACAATTTCTGATCATTTAGCTCCAGACACCGACCCGGCAGAGGACAACATCGGCTACCTGAAGAACCGAAGCGGATTACACCGAGAATTATTTGTTACTCGATCGTGAGTACACCCGGAATAAGAGAAGTGGTGCGAGCGTATCGAAATCCAGTATCATGGGTTTATTGATCTCTCTTGCATCCGGCAACAAATAAAATCGGCCGGCCAAACAATTCAAACATGCAAAGAAAAAAAAACACAGAGAAAGAAAAGAAAGATCAACCACACCAAATACAGTAAAGAAACAACAAATAAATGAAAATCAACCAGCATGGCCACGCTGTGGATCAAACAAATAACAACAGCCAGAAACAAGACAAACCAATGCCAAATACCGAAGCCGAGATGAAACAGAGATGAAACTACAACTGTGTGTTTTTGGAAATGGTTTTATATACGCTCCATTTCCAACGGTCTTCAGATTTAAATTATTTCAATTCCACCGCCATTGTCTTTCAACATGTCAAATTATAGTGTGTCGACATTCTAATTTGGAACTGCATTTCGTTGGATTCTGATTCTAATTTGAAAGTGCATTTCGTATAATTTAATTTTATTTATTATAGTGACTTCTTTTCGTTTTGAGTTGAATTTTATATTAATTATGTTTGACCAAAAAAACATTGTGTAAAAACTAATGTTCAACATAATAAATGGTAAATTTTATTTTTTAATCTAATAAAAAAATTATTTTTCTGATACTTGATTATTTAATAATTTGAAAACCTTATTGTAAGCTTCACATCATTCAAGGTTAAATATTAATAACAAATTTATTTAAATTATTTCTGATTTCAATTCCACCGCCATTGTCTTTCAACATGTCAAATTACAATGTGTCGACATTCCAATTTGGAATTAGTGTCTCTGTTCCTTTTGAGTTGACTTTTATATTAATTATGTTTGATCAAAATAATTGTGTAAAATCTAATGTTAAACATAATAAATGTAATAAATGGTAAATTTTGTTTTTTAATCCAATAAAAGATTTATTTTTTTAATACTTGATTATTTAATAACTTGAAAACTTTATTGTGAATTTCACGTCATGTAAAGTTAAATATTAATAACAAATTTATTTAATTTTGCAATTCCAGGTAAATGGCGGACTCTATGTGGGCTTCACTCCATTCAATGTTAAATATTAATAACACGTGGTTTCATTAATATTGTTTGGTCTTCTATTAATGCCCCCTCCCACATTGTTATTGGGATCCTCATCTTTTCTGGGGGTTAATCATGGAATAGAATTGTTGTCTCTTTTATTTTTCATACAAATAAAATAAAGACCAATTTATTTACCCCACCTCTACACCCATCGCCATCACTTAGGTTTTTAATTTGCAATATTCAGTGTTCAGTGGCAAGAGCCACAATAACATTATGGCTGGGGAAAGATGAAGCATTCAAAAAAATAAATGTATTGGGAAGTACAAGTCCAATGAGATGGAAGTTGGAAGCTGGCCATAGGGTGACCTCTTACTACTACTATTAAAGCATTGGAATTCAGAGGTAATTAATTAACCTAGTGCATGTTGTTTATGGGAATTGGATTTTGGTAAGCCGACGATGAAGGTCAAACATTTATCAAAGGAAGAGAGCTAAGCATCTCGAATGAACCCATCACTAAATTGGAGATGTTAATATAAGTAGTGTTGGAGTTTAGGAGAAAACAATTCTCTAGACTCAAACCATGTGGACCAAAAATAGACTATGTTGATCTCAATATACCTTTGCTTATCTCACCCTTAGAGAGATCAAAAGCATCCATTGAAAAGTTATGAGGGGGTGGTCTATAAATATCAAGGTCAATGAGGTGAATCAATGAAGAGGCTCTCACATACCACTTCACACACCAACATGAGTCAATCACATGTTCTGCCTACTCCATAGAAGATTCAAGAGAAAAATATGGATATCTAAGAAGACCAGAGAAAAATATGGATATCTAAGAAGACCACTGTATCATTCTCACTAGAGGAAAGGTCATTGAAGCATCTACTCTATAATGATATAGTCCTCAATTCTCACATCCATACAAGAGGGTAGATATGACCAATAAATGAAAAAATCTGATCTTTCATTGAAGGCTCTAACACTAAAGTTGAAAACATGGACTTTCAATAAAAGTAAGTGTTGCATATCTCTTACTTAATCTAGTTTTTCTTATTAAAATCAAAATAAAGTATACTTTGGAAGAAAAAAAATTCCAAATATATACATAAGAGTCTACTCAACTCTTATACATCTATAAAACACTTTTAAAATTATTTTTAAAAACTTAAAATATTTAAAATAATTTTTTCAAATCAAATAAATATAATTATTATTTATACATCTATAAAACATTTTTAAAATTATTTTTAAAAACTTAAAATATTTAAAATAAAATTTTAAAATCAAATAAATATAATTATTATTTAAATTTTTTTATTAAAAACCAAAAAAAATTATTAAAAACTTTTCTTAATAAACTCATTTGGAAAAATAATTTAAAATCCTATAAAGTGTAATGTTCATAATATATAATTATGAACCCCAGGGGCAGCTCAATTAGAAAGTGTGGAAGGGGCATACGTATAGACCAATATGATTAGCCAATCATAAATTGTTTGTCTTAAAAAAAAATTAAAGTTATGCTTTATATTTTATATGTGTTTTATACATTTGATAAAATGTGCCTTTTTTGTTTTCCATAATAAATTTGGTAAAGTAGTCCCTTTAATGTAGAATTAAAAGTGGCTTTGACTATAGGAAATTTTTGGCTTTTTATACATATTTTTAAGGCTCGGTAATTTTTTGGGATTTAAGTGTGGTAACTTTTAACTGATTTAAATAAATGATTTTTTTTTTTTTAAATTGAAGTTGGTTAACTTTTAATGAGTTTAAATAAAAGAAAAAAAAAATAATCTTTTTTATTTAAAAAAATTAGTTTATTTTTAATAT
>ML785455.1:46534-70509 GCA_009831015.1 Picea engelmannii
AACTATGCATCATGTATCAATGACAACTCATTGATCCATCTTCATCAATGCATCATATCAATGATCCATCTTTATCAATTGGTTTCCACTTGGACATATATCATTCTCATCAAGGGCATCATACAAATGATCCATCTTTGTCAATTGGTTTCCACTTGGACATCTATCATTCTCATCAAGGGCATCACTGTTCATCAATCATTAATTAATCAATTGCTTGACATCAATAAATGACATCAATCAAACAAAACCATTTGCATCAATGGCGTATGATCCAACAATCTCCTAAATAATCAAACCATTGGCATCGATGACAACATGATCCAACAATTAGGCCTAAAGGCTCAGCGCAGACAAAGGCAAATTCAGGAAAATCGAAGGTTGACAGTAGCAATCAAGGAAAGATTACATCTCAGAGTGGGAAATATGACTTTTTTTTTTTTTTTATCTATTGTTGATGACAGTTGACTTCAGGAGTTTGGACAACATGTTTTATTTTTGGATATATGAGTAATGCATTTTTGAAAACAATGTCAAATATAAATGAGATAAATTGTCAAAATGTGCATGTGATGATGGGAGTCACAAGGAGGTGTTTTTTCTTGATTAACTAATTATGTTATGATTGTTAAGAACTAAAGGGAGTCACAAGGGGTCCCACCTACTAGTTGTTATTTATTTAAAAATCCCTTATTATGATTATTACTCTTCCCCTTAACTAAAAGTTGGTTGAGTCTTTTAATTAACTTAACTAATGAGTTGGTTCAACTACTTCAACCAATTCTAATTTGCTTAAAGGCAAAAGGAAAGGGAGGAAAATGAGGAAGAGAGAAGGAGAAGCATACTAAGGTTTTCTCTTTGAGTTTATGCTGAGATAGTTCAGTTTTCATTCATTCCTTAATTTATCACAAGCCTGATTATTTTTATGATAGCAGGGTCTTATTATAGACAACAAGATTCAGGGCCGAATTACATCATTCAAACACTTTTTTTTCAGAGGTGTTGATCTATCTTTGATAGACTGTGTAGACTTGCCTATTTGTGAATTAGTTTTCATGACTGACAAAGGCTATTGTGCAGAGTCGAGTGGGCAACAATCTGTGGCGAGTTGATCCAACTTTTAGAGTTCATTTTTTAATTTATGTTGGAGGTCCTTTTGTATGTTCCATCTGGGATGTCTAAGTTTGACTTTGGTCCTAAATTTTTGCATGAAATTTTGTAAAAGAATGACTCTTTTTGAATTGGAATGAAATAAAGGATTGCTTTATGTCTCAAATGTCTTGATTATCATCTTGGTGTCTTTACTTTTGTCTTTACATTTATTTCAATGTCTGTTATATTCAAAAAATTACATAAAAAGTAAATTTCCAGCAAGCTTTTTATTAATAAAATACTAGCCTAAGCACTAGTAATTAATACTTGTGAGTTAGGATGTTATTTTTGTTGGCTATAAACATAGGGTGATATTCCTGTCTATTTTTCTTTAGCCAAGCAGAATCTGAAAATGCTTGAGTAAGATCAATTCATATATTTTCCTCAACATGTGGGATTTGTTTTTATTGCTTAGTTTAGTGCCCCACATTGTCTTCAACTTGGGGAAGCATTGTAACCAGGGTAGAGCGTATGTGGGATTTGTTTTTATTGCTTAGTTTAGTGCCCCCATATGTCTTCAACCTGGAAATACTCTAATAAATTAAATTACAAATGGGCTTGAAAAAATGTTGCATCACGGACGAAGGGCAACACACCCTCTACAAAGGCACCCATAAAATGAGACAACATGAATCCTTGTAATTCATGAAGTCCCATTCCTAGAAGTATAACCCTATCCTCTTCATACCCACTACATGACTTAGAAGGGATTACACTTGGGAAACACTCCTTGACATAGGAAATGGTCCACCTAATAGGGCACTATGACTCCCCTCCCATATTTAAATTTGGAAAATTTTATAAGGTCTTTGAGCATATGTTTATTTTGAAAAGGGGGGATTTAGTGCACATGTTTATGTGTTTCTTTTATTAGATATGGATTACATGGCATGATATTGTGACTTGTGGACCCTTGGAGGGCATACTTTCTTGTCTTTGTAGGTCCTTGATAGGGGAAAGATTGATCGTGGAGGCACAAGGTCACTTGGACCTTCAATTGGTGAAGGGAGCCCATAGGTTGGATGATGTGTCCCCTCTCCTTGGACAATTTGGATGAGGGACATCACCTTTGGAGGCACTTGAGTGTCCTTTGGAGGTGACTCACTAGCCTTCACAGCCCCAATGTTTGCCTTTGGAGGCCTTATCTCTCTCTTCTGGGGCATGATGTCACACTTGGAGGGTTTGGGTTTTGTGGTGTTGGTTGATTTGATGATGACTTGGTGTGTCTTGATGGAAGGAATCCATTGCACATGAATACCAAGCCATTGGAAGCCCAACAACACCCTCAAACAACTCAATGACTTGCTCACCATGCCAAAACGTCACCCCTAGAGGGAATGACATAATATTTTAGGGCTTGCTTATTTTGTAAAATTGAATTGTAATTTGTAAAGGGGGAAATTAGGAGGTCATCCTCCCTAATTTGTTTTTTACCCTAAGTTAAGTGGATAAATTGTTTTTACAAGGTCATGTATAAATAGAGACCTTATCACTTTGACTTTAGACATAACACACTTGAGAATTACATAGGTGTTGGGATGAAATTTTTTCCCTACTTAGGCAATTCACACACACTCTCTCTCTTATGCTATTTTGGATGCTAGTTACTTGTCCTTTGGAAGGAAGTGGTGTTATATTTCTCTTGGATTCTTTCTCTTTCTTTGTGGTGGAAAATTCTTGGTAAAGAGGGTTTAATCTTGTTATCTCTTGGAATTGGTAAGGAATTTATGCATATTGTTAGTGTTTCTTATTGTTTCATGGTTATTATTGTCTAAACCCCTGGAGGAGTATAAAGGCATACACTCTCCACTAAGTTCCATTATTTGTCTTGGAGAAGCTACTTAACAAGGTTGCCAGGGGGAGTAAAAAATCTTACACCCTCCTAGATTTACCTTGCTAGTTTTGTTTGCCCTGGGGAGTAAAAAGGCTTACACCCCTAGGGAGTTAACACAACTATTTTTTGAAACAAGAGACCCCATAACCAAAAATATAAAGGCACTAGTCTAATTTGCATTGGAGATCTAAACTCATTGCACTGGAATACGTGAAAAATAAATATTTTGCAATTGTTCAAGTTATAATCAATTTTGCATTCTTAAGGCATCTTTGTGCCATAAGGGAATCTAGATTAGACTATTAATTATTGTTGTTGTTATAAAATAAAGCTATAGCCATTAGGGGTGCATCAAAACTCATCTTCTTTCATCTATTACTCACTTATCTACTGCTGAAATGTTTCTATGAACTTGGATTATGGTTACATTGATTATTAGCCATCATTTGCCCAGTTTCTTGTCAATTTTTGTGGTAATATTTAGAGGTTGTAGAATTATTTTGCTACATCCACTTGGCTGTTATAATACTTTTTGATAAAACTTAATAAACAACCCTAAAAACCATCTAAAGTCTTGCTCTTTTCGGTGGAAGTTTAACTTGTTATTTCTAGCTTAGTTTCCATCATCTTACACTTGATTTTACTGGTTCAATTTGCAGTTGTTGGTAATTATTTATTGTTGATTTATATAATTATATACTACTTCAATTTGGGACAAATTTTTTCTTTCTGAACCCCCATTGGTTAAAGGCTTGTTTGATCATCATTTTTCTTGTTCCGGGCAGGGATACCATTGTTTTGCAAGTACACAACAATTGGAAATCATTTACCCTTCCGCAAGAATCCTCATCAAGCCATCCTTCATATTCAAAATTTACCTATAGGGGTTTCACTTGTCTTTCCAACTCAATCCCCCTAGGGTACCGAGATTCCCCCCTTGTGGTGACTTATCATCACTAAAGCGAGGGGAGTGTCTATCCAAGGTGATAGTGGGTAGATACTCTTATAATTGTCACACTCCTGTGGATTGGGTTGGGCTTTTTCCAATCTACAGATTGTGTGATAACAGGGTTCTGACATGGAGGGCCATAGAACTAGCTCGAGGAAATGAAGGGGGTATTCGTGTAAGCCACCTGCACATGCCAAAAATGAAGCCTTAGACCTGCCTGCAATCAGAGTCAAAAGGGATTCCCTACAAGCTTAGAGGAATCACCATGTACAATTCTCTTCTACAGTGAAAGAGGAAATGAGACTCTTGGAAGAGGTAGTTTGGGAGGATGGGAAACTAATAGAGAATGAGAAAATTGTGAGGGATTTTGAGGTTTGGTTTTATAACTCTGATTTTTCCAAGAGAAAAAACACCAAGGTATTTGAAGCAACTAAGCATTACTGGCTCACAAACGACCCTTATTGCTCAAGTGTTAGAGAAACAAGGAGCCAAAACTGAAGAGTTGCTAGATAGGTTCATTATTTTTTAAGACATGTTTGAAGTGGTATGTAAGATGGTATTTGGAATTCAAATTGAATTTGATGGCAAGAAAAATGAAGGCAAGGTTGGAGCTAAGAGTTACCATGGAACTTCCATCAACCCAGTCATATTGGAAGAATATGAGGAACCATTGTGAAATAAGGTTACCTAGGATTCATAGAGTTCCAGGCCATCAAGCTCCTCGAGCCTCAATTGATAAGTTCCTTGTTATGGTTTATTGTTGTAGGAGTGGCTTCATTGTGTCTTTCTCTATAACTGTGCGTTATGGTGATGCTTTGCTATCGTTTTGTCTGAATTTTGGTTATGTTTCTAAGTTTTTGAAGGTCCTGAAATTCTAGCAGTTGTATAGTTCTAAAGACATGCAAACTCTGATATCTATGTGGCCTAGTTTCCTATTTTTGGTAGCACACAAAAAAAATTATTGTAATACTTTTCTACATGTTACTAATGTGAATAGAACTTGCTTACAAAAAAAAGATATCAATCAATAACATTGCAAAATTAGGTTAAACATAGTGGGAATCGTGCACATTATGTACATGCTTGAAACCCTAGATCTTGTACATTTGAAATGGAGGATGACATTGGGAGGGGGCCTCTTCCTGCTCCAGAATATGATGCTCATGGATTCCACGATATGGTAGTGGAATTTGTTAAATCTATGAAATCCAAACCCTCCCAATTCATGAAGAAGCTAGAGGAAATCCCCAAAGTCTCTGTCTCGCCCTGTTCTTCTAGGAGAAAGGATTTAGCTTTGGTTGATTGGGGCTTGATCGAAAAATTTACGGGTATCTATCCATATCCAAAGACAGAAGTTTCATGGCTTGAGATAAACTAGAAGCCCTTTATCATAGGATCACTAAGCCATTTTTCTATGGAAGAGGGTTTTTAACATTCCTCTTTCAATTCAAAGAAGACATGGATTTTATATTCCGTAGCGAACCGTATTTTCTAAGAGCAAGAGAAATGTATTTGAACAAATGGAAACCCAACTTCATCCCTGAAAATGATGTGCCCTCAATTATTTCGGTGTGGGTTCGGCTTCTGGATCTTCCTCTTCACTATTGGAGTGTTGCCGAACTTTAGTGCATTGGAAACTCTATTGGTCGGTATGTCTATCGAGTAGGACCTAAAGAGAACATATTCCCCTGTGCAAGGATTTGTGTCGAGGTTGATATTGAGAAACAAATTCTTGAAGTAGTGGTTATCACCTTATATAACTGGCAACATGTGCAACAATTTGATTATGAACAGTTACCCTACAAATACAATATCTACCATGAATACAAGCACTTTGTGAGGAATTGTAAAAAAGTGGACTTAACCTCAACAGGACCTAAGAAATAGGATCAATGGAAATAGGTCTCTCACAAAATTTTTCATGGTGGGAACATGGTTTTTTCCTCATCAATGGACCCCTCAAATGCAGGTCCGAAATCACCCTCCAAATCCACCGAAAACCTTAGAAAAATTGTTCCTTCTGCTACTCATAACATATTTGAATCCTTGTCTCACTTGGTGGACTCTAAGGTGGAGTTAATTCCAACCCATAGAAGTATTTGGGTTTCTATAAAGGATCCACCTTCATTCCAAGAGGTCCCTCGGCCTCATGTGAAGAAATCGACAAGCTTGAATCAAAGGGAGGATAAACGAGTTTCCTTTGAAATCTTGGTGAAAGAAGGGAATGAATTGAAATACCCTAGACTAGAAGACTTGTAATCCTTCAAAGATGTCAAAGTTTCCTTTTTAGATGCCCGATATAACTTGGAAACATAGAGCATAGGAGAAGAAGGGCAGGACAACAGAGCTTCTAAGGAAAACTTACCATGAAGATCAAGGAGGAAGGCAACATGAGTTGTCAAGGAAGAACAAGCCAATAAATATATTCTCGTGGGATTTCAACAAAAATTTCCAAATATGATTGGTGGAGGTACAAAACACATCAAGCATCAGAGTAGAACTACAGCAAGTAAAGGGGGTACCCACTCCAATATGTTGAAATAATGATCCTGGTCTCCTGGAATTGTATGGGTTTAGGAAGTGTCCCTAAGACCATGGTTGTCAAGGACCTGGTTAAATTTGAAAATCCTTGCATACTCCTCATATGATGCTCTAGTGAAAACATTACTGAAGATGCCAGAGGAGCCTCTAGTGGGATATGTACTTTCTAGAATGGTCATGAGGTAAGTATGGAACATCATTTCAAAAATCATCACTATATTTTTACCAAGTTCAAACATAGGCAAAGAAACAATCTCTTTGAAATATTCAATGTATATATTTTGATTAACCCTTCAGACAAATATGAGTGTTAGAGAACTTTGTTAAACTTGAGAAACTTAGATTATTCCAAAAACTACATTATCGTTGGAGAAATTAACATCATCAGAAACAATGCAGAGAAAAGAGGGGGGATATTTGGAAGAGACCCCTTTTGTGATAATATAAAAGAACTTATCATGGAGTGGGGCTTATTGGGCATTCCTTTGCACAGAGGAAAGTTCAATTGGACTAACATGCGAGCTGGACCAAGGCACATAGTGGCAAGATTGGACCGCTTTTTAGTTCACAACAATTTCCTCCTTCATAATGCAACCATCAAATATTGTATTCTCCCCTTGCCCATATTTGATAATGATCCCATCTCTCTTCACCTCCAATCTCTCCCTAACTATGGTCTTCTTCCCTTCTAATTTAACCATTTATGGATTCTACATCAATAAGTGGTAGACCTTTTGAAAACTAACTAGGAAACCTAGATACCTGACACACCAATGTTCATATGGGAGAATAAACTTATTATGGTAAAGAAAGTGTTAAAAAGGTGGACTAAAACTCCCCTTATTTCTCCAGTAGATGAGAAAAAATGAATCAAAGGTACGCTGGATGAGTTACAAAAGACGTTACAAGATCACTAAATAATATTTTGGCTTCAAAAAGAAGAGTTGGAACTATAATGTCAATATCAAAATGCTTTAAGGAGAGAAGAGGAATATTGGAGGCTCAAATCTCGTAGTATTTGGCTCAAGGTTGGGGATTAAAACACCAAATTTTTTCATAATCAAGCCAAATATAGGCAGTCCAAAAACAATGTGATGAAAATCACTTTGGGAGATAGGACCACTATGACATATTTTGAAGATATCAAATTGGTTGCCCATAATCACTTTGTTGAATTATATACCCAAAGAGAGGAAGAAAACCACTCAAATATATACTCTATGCTTGAACATATCCCGTTTTTGGTTACAAGAGAGGAGAATTTGGATCTTACTTGACCTATTTCTAAAGGATAAATTCTCATAACCATTTGGAGCCTTGAGCCAGACAAAGCTCCTGGCCCAAACAACTTTTCCATCTCTTTCTATCACTTCTTCTGGGACCTCATCAAATCTGATCTAAAGAGGATGCTTCGGTATGCCCATCATTCCCTAAGACTTGGGGGGAACACAAAATGGGAACACAAAATCCTCCTTCCTTTCTTTGATCCCCAAAGAATCAAATCCCACCTCCTTCTTTATATTCCAACCAATATTATTGTGCAACTCCTCGTATAATATTCTCACTAAAATCATATCCTCCCATCTGAAAAAAAAAATCTTCCCAAGATAATTTCCCCTAACCAAGGGGGCTTCAAGCAAGATAAAAAAATTGTGGATAATACAGTTCTTGTCTAGGAATCGATTCATTCAACCATTTAGGACAAAGGTAAAAGTATGGTTGTAAAATTATACATGGATAATGCATTTGATAATGTTAGAGATGCTTTCCTTTTTCAGGTGATGGAGCGGTTTGGTTTCAGTACCAATTCCATAAGATGGATAGCGGCTTGCATCAACAACCCTTGGATCACCCCTTTAGTGAATGGTAGAACAACCAATTTATTTCAAGCCAACATAGGTATTCATCAAGGATGCCCCCTTTATCCTTTATTCTTCATCATTGTGGTTGAAGCACTCATTAGAAAACTTGAACAAGAAAGAGAGAATGGAAATATTCGTGGACTACAAATTTCCCAAGGAGTAAAAATTATGAATCATTCACAATTCGCCAATGACACTTTACTTCTGGGTGGTGCCTTTGAAATAATTGCTTCAAGAATGAAATCCACCCTGGACTCCTTCCTTGATGCTCACAAAGGAAATGTAAACAACATGAAATGCCAAGTTTTTGGATGGAACACTTCTCCTCAGGTTATGTGGGCCTTAGATCATATCTTCTAGTTTACCCTTGCTGAAGATTGGACTTCTTTCAAATATTTGGGGATCCCTATCTCCCTCAAATCCTCTTATTTGTAGGTCTAGAAACAAATTATTGAGAAAATGAACATGAAATTAACTCATTGGGGTTTACAAAGGTTAAAACCAACATTGAGAATCATTCTAATTAAAGTTGTCCTCTCAACCCTCCCCATATATCAATGTTCATCACTCTTAGCTCCAAAAATCATATCCAATCAAATCGTAAAGAAAATAAGATCATTCTTATGGAAGGGAGGAAAATCAACTCAAACAAAATTCCATCTTGTCAATTGGAACCAAGTTACAAGTGATAAGAATCATGGAGGGTTGTGGATTAGGGAACCAACTCTTATGAATATAGCCATGGGGGATAAATTACTTTGGAGACTAATCATAGGGAATCTCACATGGTGGAAGAAAGCAACCTGGAAGAAATATTTCACGAGAAATAGGCTCAGGTGTGTCGATCTTCATCCAAAAGTAGATATAGGGTCACCCATATTTAAGTTTATCCTTGCTACTAGGATACTCATTTGTGCTAAATTAAATTGGATTCCTAGAAATGGGTGAAGAATAAACTCTTGGGATGATCAAATTCTAGAATCATACCGCCTTTCTCAGATCAAGCCTCTCCACCCTCTTCATGCTTGGATGGAAGAGCATGGCTTCCTTTCTCTCTTCAACCTATCATTATGGACCTCTGATGATATTTGGAATTTCCAAAAATCTATCACTCCTATAGCACATCTCTCTCTTCTATTCAACTCTTTCATGTCGTCTCTGCAAGGATGCGCTCCACGTGATAAAATAATTAGTGATTCTTGTGGTTGGGGTAACTCCTTGTACTCAATCGATAAGGGATACCTGTTTCTTTCATAGACACCACACCATCAACCACATTCCAGCATGTGGAAATCAATATGGCACTTAGAAGATATGCCAAAAATAAACTTTTTTTGTTGGCTTTTAGTGCATAATAAAATTCTTACCTCCGAAAATACGAAAAAAAAAGAGGTATAAGTGGGCCCTCGTGATACGTTTTATGCCAAAATGATGAAGAAGCATACAACATATGTTCATTGAGTGTTGTTATGTGAAGGAAGTCTCGAGGAAAGTTTTGTGTCCTATTAATAAAAGGTTATCTTGGCCTTTGTCCTAATCTGAATTTTTTAATCGCTGGGGGACTCACTATCTCAGAAGTTTCAAGAAAAAATTCGTCTTCAAGCATTTCTGGAACACACTTCCTAAATATATTTTTTGGAGCATATGGATAGATTGCAATAAGTAAATCGTTAATGGGGATACCAACAGTCCAAAACAAGTCAAGATGAGAGCTTGTGCCCTTTTCTCAGAGTATATGAATATTTGGGTTCAATGGAAGTGGAAAAATATGGATATGCACGAAGAAAACTAGATAAATTCTTTCAACTGGAAAATACTCCATCTACTACCGCTAAACCTATAATCTTTTTTCCAAAACTGTCCTTAAGAATCTCAGATGAAGCATTCAGGGAATGGTAAGCTCACCAAAAAGCCAACATTCTCTTCTTTGATGGTGCATATTGAATTAACCCAGGGGATACAAGTGTGGGGGGGATAATTTGTAATCCCAGAGGACATATCGTAACCAATTGTGCATGGGGTCTAGGATCTATGACAGATAATGAGGCAGAGGATTATGCCCTCTTCGAAGGCATCATAATGGCTATGTTGATTGAGATTTGAAGGCTAACAATTTGTGGAGATTCCATGATGGTAATCAGGGTGATTGTTGTTGGCAGTAAAAGTCACCCTCATATTGAAAGAGGATAAGCCCAATACCCATCAATATGTTTTTGGAAGTAGTTTTATGAGTGGAGGTCAAATGGACAAAGCAAAGTACGAGAATGTTTCAACACAGAAACTAGACAAGCAATGCATAAGGAAATGAGGTCCTCATTAACTTCAGTTAGTGATTGAAGGCTAAAGGTGAGCAGAAGGAAGACTTAGTGAGAAAGGTGGACAAGTCCGCCATGAGCATCCGACCTTCAAGCAGCTTGGTGAAGAAAAAATTAGGCACAAGAGCACTCTTGAACTCAAGTTTAAGATACTGAAATATATCACAACAATATTATAATCAAACCTCCATTACAATACAACTACAATAAATCGTCTGGATCATCCATGCACTAGCATTTCAACATAAGAGGAAACAAGACAATGAAAGAGAATACTGAAACAAGTCACAACAACATTATAATCAAACCTCCATTACAATACAACTACAACAACTTGTCTGGTTCATCAATGCACAAGTGTTTCAACACAATAGTAAACAAGATGATGAAAGAAGCTGACTTCTATTACTGAGAAAGTCTCAGGTATCATACATAACCAAAGAACATCTCTGGTATCAAAATATTACAAAATAGGGAGCTCTTCTCAACCATTCGATGACCATAAGAAAATCTTTAACTGATCTATTTATACTCATATCAGTGAACAACCTCTAGGAGAGTCATATGGCCATCCCATCCAAGGATTTTCGTCTGTGCATCCTTCTATCAAACCGTGTGTGTTTCCTCCTGTTAGACGCAAGCTCAGATCAGTATGGGTCTACAAGAAGAAACCGTCTATCGTGGTACCTCAGGCTGATAGTTCTGTCTCCTCATCCATAGCTTTCATGGTTTCTATTTATAGATTGAACTGAGGTTTCAACTACCAGTCATGGTTCATTAACTGAATCCTCCTTGGGATCGGAGTGCGGCTGGACGACTAGCGAGCAACCATGTGTTGTTTTTGGATACGACATTATATGTGCATGTGATTTTGGGGCCATCAAAAGCGGTTATCACCCACACTTCTTTCGAGCCCGAAATGCACCATCTTCCACCATGTAGCCTCCCCACAATACTGTGGTTTGGATTTCCGCCCGCCTTTGGATTTTAACGCCCATGCAGCTTGTGGCACTGAAATTGTTTGTGGTCCTTGATCCAATCACGATATGCGATCCGGGCGCGCCTACTATTTTAGTGCCCCCTACAAAAGATTTATCCACCGGCCAACTATAGAATCTTTCCAACCGCGTTTAGAGATGGAACTGAATCGAAATGCACAAGGGATCTCCGCTGTGGAAAACAACACCCACCTATTTTCCTATGCTCATGGCTGTCACCTGCAGCCCTGAACAAATTCATGTGATAACATCGGCTCCACAGGGGGTGGCGTGCTCCCTGTGAGCTGCCAAGAACAAGCAGTTTCAGTGCATTATCTTTTGGGTCATGGAGTCACTTATTTAAACAAAAATAAAAGGAGAAAGTGGTATTTACAATGTGTTAGCAACATTTATTGTCTTCGGTATCGGGATATGTAGGTCTGCAGGTTGCCCGAGGGGCGCCCGAGCGCAACACATAAAAGAAGTCCTTTGCGAACTTAAAATCAAGCGAGCGGGCAGTTTAGCCTTCAACGGAAAGGTTTCGGCGATAGAGCAAAGCAACAATTGATGGGCAATTACAAATTAGCCGAGTTGCGTCAAGTATAGCGCTAAAGTTTTAAAGAGGTCGATGGTCGGAATCCCTCGGGAGGCATTCGTGAAGTTACGAGGGTCGTTGATCACCAGTAGTTTAAGCACAATGTTATTTCGTGAGCTCGGGGTTCGTGAGTTCAAAGGGCGCGCCATATACCTTTAGTAGCGCGAGGTTCCGAAGTACGAAAAGCGACCAGAGAAATTCAACCGTCACTGACCATCGCGCCTCGGGACTTCGTAAAGGAAGAAGGCCAAAGTTTGATAGTCCAACTTGTGAGGTCCCGAGTGGCGAAAGGCGCGAGTACTTGGGCTTTAGTCAACGGTTACATGCAGAAAGAGTCGATCAGAAAGGGGGCCCGACCCATATCGCCATCTCGGCGATCGAGAGTTTAGAAAGGGGAACCGAGGGTCTTTGACCCACAAGCTCGCAAATTGCGAAAGGGAAAAAGAACTTTTAAAGTTTGGGCCCATAGTATCAAGGGGGTAATCTCAGCCATTCATTTGAAGTGGACACCTGGCGCACGATTAAGCCCCCCACCTTTTCACTCGTCGCGGTTTCAACGCGTAAAAGGCAGTTCCCTCATGTCCTGATACGCGAAGTAGTGAGAGCATTCAGGACCCGGGGCCCATCGCAACATCGGATGAGTTCAGAACCATCGGATTTGAAGGGCGCATGGCACCAGATCGAGCTGTCTCAGCATATCGCTCATCGCGATTTCGAGGAGCAAGGAGCAGCCCCTTCCTATTGGCGAACGTCGAAAGCACATTTGAAAGTAAGCGTCAGGTCGCAGCCCGTGGTCACCGAGGAAAGAAAAGAGCTACGCAAAAGGGGTCGAAGGCGTCAGATTTTAGTCACAGAGAGGCCTGACGTAACCTCCAGTTGCCATCGGGCCTGACCTCGATCCTGGTCTTCGCTTGGAGTAAATGAAATCAAGAAGGGGTGGTTGAAACCTCTCGTCGTTCATTAATTGTGAAGTATGGAGGGTCTGGTAAGTGGTCCGCTCGAGAGGGTCCTGTGTACCCTTTCTTTCAGAAAGGCCATGCCGAGTCCTCGACTAGCCGGAAGAGGTCTGCACACGCTAAAACAACATTACTGGCTCAACTGCTCCTCCTGTAGGAGCCATGCGTAATTAAGGAGGAATCTGACAGAGAAATCCCATCCGAATTTGGCTGAAGGGACATAGAACCTTGGGCGACGAGCACGCCTCTGTTAGGCGAATTTTCCTGAGTATATAAACTCAGTCTTTTTATTTTGTAAAGCATCGATGGTAGAATGAAGCCCCCGATTGTAAAGTTTTAACAAATATCTTAGCTCTGGTTATGCATCTGTATGTAAGATTTCTTGTTTAATTGAAGACAGTCTTTCTTTTTCTGTCTAAGTTTTCATCTTACACTAAGAGAGTTCGTGATCGACTGATTCGCACGAATTGTGGCATTTATGTTATGATAAAGGGTTTATTGTGACATTATTGTTCTCTCTGGTTTTCTGCGCCTGAGCGTGAGAAGATCTTGCGTTTAGATGTCTTCTTCCACAGTCTGTTAGGAACCTGACATTTACAACAGGCCTTTGCATCTTTCTGATACAAGTCTTCCCCCCTACTCGTCCTTACTACAACTCACTGTCTGAAGTTATCTAAGACCTCACGTGCCCATGCATGCCTAGCCTAATTTCGGAGTTGGAACCACATCGTTTGAGTTAATCTCCATTTTATCACCCAATTAAACAAATTGTGACACTAAACTGATGGGTTTTGGGCTCTGCCCCTGCAAGCAATCCAAGGGTGACTTCCGACGCTAACATTTCTGGCACCGTTGTCGGGGACGAAATTGAAGATTTTCCCTGGGAAGAACGACATTGAGCCTCTGAATCTGAAGGTGCATCGGATTATCGGAGCCTTTCAAGATTGCTAATTTGCACCTGGCGACTCCATTGTGACAACTCCGCTGGGGAGAACCTGCTCTGTTAATTGTGGCTTTCAGAGGCAGGCATACGCGGTCTCATCCATAGCTGCCTCTAGCTACGCCTGAAGCAAATCTAGAGGCGACGTTCAGAAAGGGGAAGGCCTCTGAAGGAGAAACTTCCATCGCTGAACCAGGTAATCCGCTATCCCCTTCTGTAGAAACTCCATTTTCTTCTCCTCAGCTTCCCAGCAGACCATTTTCTGAAGTTTCCCGCTTCCTAAATTTCGGGAGTGTTCCTGCTGAGTTTTCCCCTCCTGATCCGGGATTGGAGGGAGAAACCCTTGTCACTCCCCTCTCCTTTGAAGTTGTTTATCAGCAAAGACCCTTGACTGCAGTGGATCTTCCCACTCCTGCACGAAGAAAAGATCCTGCCGACCCGAGTTCATTAGCCTCCGCCTTAAATCCTCTCTTGTTCTCCACTCCACTCCGGGACTCATTCCCAGTAGCTCCTTTGCGTACCCCTTCTCCTCCGAGCTCTCCTCTACCTAATATTCCTATGGCTGGTGCTAATCCCCCTCCGAATAGAATGGATGCCATAGTCACTGCCAGATATGATCCCTTAATCCTCCCTCATCCTGTGAATCCTCTTCCTGCTGGGGATTACTTGAAATACATGCCCAAGTTCACTAGGGAAGGAGACATAACTGCCGAAGAGCACCTGACTGCTTTCTACAGTTATGCAGACAACCTCAACATTGAAAATGAAGATGTCTGGATGAGAGTCTTCGTCCAGAGCCTGGACGACGAGGTGAGGAAATGGTTTAGAGGATTGACCCCCAGATCTATTGCTAGAATTGAAGCCTTGGATGATGTTTTCCTGAGGCAATGGGGTGATAGGAAGGACTTCATGTATTACATGACAGAGTTCGGGTCTCTGAAGAAGATGGATGGAGAGTTTGTCTCTGACTTCTCCAAAAGATTCAATAAGATTTATAATAAAGTCCTTGCTGAGATAAAGCCTTCAGAAGCCTCGACCAAGATTTCTTATGCTAGTGCGTTTGGCCCCGACTTCTATCTGTTATTGAGAGAAAGAAGAGCCACCTCCTTAGCTCAAATGGAAGATGCGGTCATAGAGGTGGAATCCAATGTGTTAGCAGCTGACAGACTGAGGAACAAGGTTGACACAGATAGAAGAAAGGGAAAGTCGGAAGCCTCAACTTCTAGCTCATCGGTGCCCCACCCTCAAATGGATGAACTGACCAAAATGGTGAAGTCTCTGT
Organism: Picea engelmannii; assembly: GCA_009831015.1. NCBI lineage: Eukaryota > Viridiplantae > Streptophyta > Pinopsida > Pinales > Pinaceae > Picea > Picea engelmannii. The sequence goes on from ML785455.1 coordinate 61,938, forward strand.
CTGCAGAGACCGAGAGAATGAAGGTGGAAGGAAGGAAAGCATATAAAGGCCGTCAGATCGCTGAAAATAAAGGAGGATTCAGGAGACCAAATAATTTTACTCCCCCGAATATGTAAAGAGAGAAGGGAAGAGACAGAGAGGACCAGAAGATTTAGGCCCCTTTTCAAAACAATTTCGTGGCCAAGGGGGAATAAAGAGAAGCCGACGAGCTTGATCCTGAAATCCATTGTGTCGGAGACACTCCTCCTTTTCCTCATCTCACTCAATCTGCATACGAGGAGTCTCTCATGGACAGTCAACTAAATTAGCCGAGTAAGGGAGACAAGGTTAGTGGCGGCCGAGGCAGGTACAACCTGAGGTCTGATAAAAAGACAGCAGTGCCTGATATTCTTGAGCAGTACAATAGAACAGAAAAGCCTGCTAATGCAGTAGCCAACAATCATGGAGGTAAGAAGGTTAAACCCCTCTCTCCTGCTGTCCACAACCCTGTTCCTGAAATAAGAGAAATGCCAAAGCTTACATCTTCTTTTGATTTTGAGCATGAGATTCAAAAGATCAAAATCCCTGTGCCCTTCACCAAGATAATTAAACATGGTGAATTCAAAAAACGCTTCTCTGAGCTTTTACAGTCTGAAGCCTCATGCCTTCCCACAGACTCCATAAACCTCCAAGACGAAAAGCCGACAGTTGTCCTAGGTCCCATGGTAGAATATAGAGATGATTCATCCCCTCCCTTCTACACATCCTTGAACATACACGATAAGGTGCTGCACAACTGCTTGATGGATTCAGGGGCTTCTCATAACCTCATGCCCAAAACCGTCATGGAAGAGTTAGGACTAGAAGTCACCAGAGCCTATCATGATCTCTATTCTTTTGACTCCAGGAGAGTTCAGTGTATTGGAGTTATTAAAGACCTGGTTGTAACCTTGTTTCAGCTGCCCATGAAGAGTGTGGTCATGGATATTGTAGTAGCTGATGTCCCCCCCAAGTTCAGTATGTTGTTATCACTTGGATAAAAAGACTAGGGGGAACCTTGCAGATGGACCTCACATATGCTACTATCCCAGTTTTTGGAGGAGAGCATAGAAGACTATACAGGGAAGCCCAATTGGCCTATATAATCAGTGATAAATCCAATCCTACCAATCATCCTATTTTCGCCTTAGACATTGATTTAGGTTCCAGCTTACTCCAACTCTCTCATGCTCCCGAGCCCCCTCTTGAACTCAGGAAGCAACCCACCTCTCCTACGAACTTCCTCCTCCCATCACCCCCGTTTGGAAAATGTTTTTTGAAGGAGCAGGTTCCAGGGAAGGCGCTGGTGCTGGGGTGTTTTTTGTATCACCTGCTCAGGAAACTGTATCTCTGTCATACAAATTAGAATTTGAAACCACCAACAATGTGGCAGAGTATGAAGCCCTTGTCCTAGGATTAAGAGCTGCAAGGGGAATGGGAATTCAGGAAGTAGCAGTGTTCGGATATGCAGAGTTGGTGGTCCAACAAATCAGAAGCGCTTATCAAGCTAAACATCCTTGAATTAGAAATTACAGGAATGAGGCATGGGACCTAATTGACAATTTCTTCTCAGCCTTCAATATATCTTTCATTCCAAGGGAAGATAATGTTGTGGCCGATTCTTTAGTTGTCTCAGCCAGTTTGCTCAAAGTTCCTCTGCCGCCTATGGTTAGCTCTGATGTTGAGATAAAATATAGGCCCTCTGTACCAAACAATGTCAAGCATTGGAAGGTATTCGAAGATGATCCGGAAATCGAAAGATTTCTCCAATCTGTTGATGAATTTTCTGCGTTGCACATAGATCAAGATCCTAATACAGAGGAAAGCCCTCACCCTGAGGTGTTTCTAAATAAAATCGCAGACCACCAGATCATTCAGCTACCCAACAATCACATTCCTAGGGGACTAATTCCTTTAGAAAGATTGTTTGATGGGAATGATGTGGCAGTAAAGGGCAGGGTTGCAGATAAAGATCTTGACACAGTCAAGTGCAACATTGGCACACCGGAGGAGCCTAAGTTTGTCAAGCTGTCAAGCAATTTGACCACAAAGCAGAGGGCCGAATACACTGAGTTGCTGAAAGAATTTGCTGATGTGTTTGCATGGACCTACGAAGACCTCAAGATGTATGACACATCTGTCATTGAACACAAGATCCCATTAAAGGAAGGATCTAAGCCGTTCAGGCAGAAGCTAAGACAGATAAATCCCATGTTGCTTCCTGTCATGGAGAAAGAAGTAAAGAAGCTGTTGGAGGTCCAGATCATCGTCCCCTTGAGATATTCCGATTGGGTGGCCAATTTGGTTCCAGTAAGGAAGAAAAGCGGAGAAATCAGGCTCTGTGTTGACTTCAGGAACGTAAACAGGAGCTCAAAGAAAGACAATTACCCCCTACCCAATATGGAACACATCTTGCAAAGGGTAAACGAAGCATCTAGGATCTCCATGATCGATGGTTTCTCTAGCTATAATCAGATATCGGTCATGCCTGAAGACAGAGAAAAGACCGCCTTCACCACTCCTTGGGGCACATTCATGTATGCCAAAATGCCATTCGGACTGATGAATGCAGGAGTGACATTTTAGGGAGCCATGGACATAGCCTTCATCGGAGAAAAAGATCGGTTCGTGGTGATCTATCTGGATGACATCACATTCTTCTCTAAGTCCGACAAAGAGCACTGCAATCACCTAAGGAAAGTTTTCTTAAAATGTCGAAGATTCGACCTTTCCCTAAACCCCAAGAAATCCTTGTTTGCTATGGAGGAGGGGAAGCTACTAGGCCATATAGTATCAGCAGAAGGAGTGAGGATTGACCCTAGCAGAGTGGAGGCAATTCAGACCTTGTCGCTTCCCAGGTCGAGAAAGGAAGTTCAAGCCTTCTTGGGGCAGATTAATTTTCTGAGGAGATTCGTCTCGAATTTCGCTGAGTTGGTGAAACACATCACAACCATGCTCAAGAAGGGAAATGAAGTAAAATGGACTGATGAACCCAGGGAATCTTTTGTCCAGATAAAGAAGGCATTGGCTGAGGCACCAGTGCTAATCAGCCCTGACTATTCGAAATATTTCCTAATTTTCTCCTTCGCTTCCTTCGATACAGTAGCAGTGGTCTTGTTGCAGAGAAATGAGGAGGGGCGAGAGCAGCCCATTGCCTTCTTCAACAAGGTGTTAAGAGATGCAGAGGTCAGATATGAAATCATGGAAAAATAGGCCTATGCCTTAGTGAAAGCTCTCAAATCTTTCAGGGTCTACGTCCTGCACTCAAAGGTGATCGCATACGTTCCTTCAGACTCTATGAAGGACATCCTTGTACAGCGCGACATTAATGGGAAGAGGAGTAAATGGATAGCCAAGATCCTGGAGTTTGACCTGGAAATAAGGCCTACCAAATTGATCAAAGGTCAAGGCATAGCCAAGTTGCTGGCTGAAGCAAATTGCCAAGCTTTGGGGGTAAATTTCATGAACAAATGCTCAGGAATTCAACAGGGTCAGCTGTCTGAAACAGACCCTCAAAGGGAGCCCCCATTGGCTCGATGTCCTTGGTATAAGGATGTCATATATTTTCTGTAGGAATTGCGGCCCCCAGATGGCCTGCAAAGAAACAAAGCAAGAGCTCTTAAGCTCAAGGCAGTCAGGTACTGCCTTATTGATCAAATTTTATACTGGAAGACCCCTTGGGGGTGCTTTTAAAATGCATGGATCCACAAGAGGCTGACAGGATTATGGTCGAGTTTCACAGTGACCTATGTGGAGGGCACCATTCCTGGAAGACTACCGCCCACAAAATTCTCAGGGCTGGATACTACTGGCCCACCTTGTTCGCTGATGTCCATAAAGGAGTTAGGGCCTGTATCACATGCCAAGGATTTTCAGGAAAGCAACAGCTCAAGTCTCTGCCTTTGCAGCCTGTAGTTGTTTCAAGACCTTTCCAGCAATGGGGCCTGGACTTTATTGGAGAAATCCACCCTGCTTCCAGTGGGCAGCACAGATGGATCTTGACGACCACAGATTTCTTTACTAAATGGATAGAAGCCCTCCCTACCAGGAGCACTTCCCATAAGGTAATCATTGGGTTCCTGGAGGACCTCATCACAAGGTTTGGCTGCCCCAGTAAGATTGTCACTGATAACGCAGCCGCTTTTGGGTCTGAGCCATTAGCCAAGTTCTGTGAGTAGTTCAGGATCAAACTGATTCACTCCACCCCATATTACTCACAGGGCAATGGTTTAGTAGAGTCCTCCAACAAAAGTCTGATAAGGATCATCAAAAGACTGTTGGAAGACAACAAAAGGGCTTGGAGCTCGAAGCTGAAATTCACTCTATGGGCTGATCGGGTGACTACAAAGAGATCTATAGGCGTCTCCCCTTTCCAGTTGGTGTACGGAGCAGAAGCTGTCTTCCCTTCTCAGCTGGCCATCCCCGTAGCGAAATTCTTCCAGGATTATCAAGAAGAGCCCAATGACATGATCAAAAGAATTCATCAACTGGTGGAAGTCCAGTAGGCCAGAGAGCAGGTAGTAGACAGAATTCAGGATCAACAGCAAATGATCAAGCAGGTTTTTGATAAGAATGCCAAGAAGGAGTGATTCCAGTTAGGAGACCTGGTGTTGAAGTGGGACGCTCCTAAGCAAGACAAGGGAAAGAACGACAAATTTGAAGCCCTATGGATCGGGCCTTTCAGAATCTCTGAAGTCTTCTCAAATAACACATATCGGCTACGAGATTTGGAGGGCGAAGAAGTTTTCCACAGCCCAGTAAATGGGCATTTTCTTAAAAAAAAAATTGTTTGAGTCTCAGATGGCTCTTTTGTTTGTAAATATTGTCCTTTTGTTTCTTAGTTCGTTTTCATTTTTATTTTTGCGGCCTAATAATAACTCCATAGCCCAATAGAAAAGCGACTGGAACTACAGATGGAGTTCTTAGAGCATCACAGGGATGGCTCTATCCCCCATGGAGCCTAATGTTAGCAACATTTCTTGTCTTCGGTATCAGGATACACAGGTCTGCAGGTTGCTTTAGGGGCGCCCGAGCGCAACACATAAAAGAAGTCCTTTGCGGACTTAAAATCAAGCGAGCGGGCAGTTCAACCTTCAACGGAAAGGTTTCGGCGACAGAGCAAAGCAACAATTGATGGGCAATTACAAATTAGCCAAGTTGCGTCAAGTATAGCACTAAAGTTTTAAAGAGGTCGACGGTCGGAATCCCTCGGGAGGCATTCGCGAAGTTACGAGGGTCGTTGATCGCCAGCAGTTTAAGCGCAGTGTTATTTCGCGAGCTTGGGGTTCGTGAGTTCAAAGGGCGGGCCATATCCCTTTAGTAGCGCGAGGTTTCGAAGTACAAAAAGCGATCGGAGAAAGTCAACCATCGCTGACCATCGTGCCTCGGGACTTCGTAATGGAAGAAGGCCAAAGTTTGATAGTCCAACTCACGAGGTCCCGAGTGGAGAAAGGAGCGAGTACTTGGGTCTTAGACAGTGGTTACATGCAGAAAGCGCCGATCAGAAAGGGGGCCCGACCCGTATCGCCATCTCGGCGATCGGGAGTTGAGAAAGGGGAACCGAGGGTCTTTGACCCACGAGCTCGCGAATTGCGAAAGGGAAAAAGAACTTTAAAAGTTTGGGCCCACAGTATCAAGGGGGTAATCTCAGTCGTTCATTTGAAGCAGACACCTGGTGCACGATTAATCCCCCTGCCTTTTCGCCCGTCATGGTTTCAACGTGCAAACGACAGTTCCCTCATGTCCCGATACGTGAAGTAGTGAGAGCATTCAGGACCCGGGGCCCACCGCAGCATCGGATGAGTTCAGAACTATCGGATTTGAAGGGCGCGTGGCACCAGATCGAGCTGTCTCGGCATATCACTCATCGCTATTTTGAGGAGAAAGGAGCAGCCCCTTCCTATTTGCGAACGCCGAAAGCACATTTGAAAGTAAGCGCCGGGTCGCAGCCTGTGGTCACTGAGGAAAGAAAAGAGCTGCGCAAAAGGGGCCGAAGGCATCGAATTTCAGTCACAGAGAGGCCTGACGTAACCTTGAGTTGCCATCGGGCTTGACCTCGATCCTAGTCTTCGCTTGGAGTAAATGAAAGTAAGAAGGGGTGGTTGAAACCTCTCATCGTTCATTAATTGTGAAGTATGGAGGGTCTGGTAAGCGGTCCGCTCGAGAGGGTCCTGTGTACCCTTTCTTTTAGAAAGGCCATGCCGAGTCCTCGACTAGCCGGAAGAGGTCTGCACACGCTAAAACAACATTTATTGGCTCAACTACTCCTCCTGCAGGAGCCATGCGTAGTTAAGGAGGAATATGATAGAGAAATCCCATCCGAATTTGGCTGAAGGGACACAGAACCTTGGGCGACGAGCATGCCTCTGTTAGGCGAATTTTCCTGAGTATATAAACTCAATCTTTGTATTTTGTAAAGCATCGATGGTAGAGAGAAGCTCCTGATTGTAAAGTTTTAACAGATATCTTTGCTTTGTTTATGCATCTGTATGTAAGATTTCTTGTTTAATTGAAGACAGTCTTTCTTTTCCCGTCTAAGTTTTCATCTTACACTAAGAGAGTTCATGATCGACTGATTCGCACGAATTGTGGCATTTATGTTATGATAAAGGGTTTATTGTGACATTATTGTTCTCTCTGGTTTTCTGCATCTGAGCGTAAGAAGATCTTGCATTTAGATGTCTTCTTCCACAGTCTGTTAGGAACCTGACGTTTACAACAGGCCTTTGCATCTTTCTGATACAAGTCTTCCCCCCTACTCGCCCTTACTACAACTCACTGTCTGAATTTATCTAAGACCTCACGTGCCCATGCATGCCTAGCCTAGTTTCGGAGTTGGAACCACATCGTTTGAGTTAATCTCCATTTGATCACCCAATTAAACAAATCGTGACACTAAACTGATGGGTGTCGGGCTCTGCTCGTGCAAGCAATCCAGTGGTGACTTCCGATGCTAACACAATGGATGGAAAGCCAATCATAGCTTAAGCAAAATATTTTTTCAGAAAGTGCCCATTGATAGGACCACCAAAAAATTTGGAATCCTCCAAGCTCTGCAATTTATAGGTGTTATTTGAAAATACCTCAGAAATATTGAAAGGACCAATCCATAAGGCTTCAAATTTACCATGTTTTCCTTTGTCTTTCTTGGGTGCATCCCACTTGAGCACTAGATGACCCAACTGGAAATATTCCTTGCTAATCTTCTTGTCAAAGTCTCATTTTATCTTTTGTTGATGGTCCTGAGATTTATCAAGTAGCTTCTCTCTATCCTGCTGTACTTATACCAACTGTTGTATCCTCCTGACCATGTCATCAAATTCTCCTTGGTAGTCCTGGAGGAATTTTTCCTTGGGCAGGGCAAGCTGAGTAGGAAAAATTGACTCAATCCCATACACAAGCTGAAAAGGGGAAACACCAAGTGACCTCTTTGTTGTAACTTTGTCATCCCATAATGCAAATTTCAGCTTTGAGTCCCATGCTTTCTTGTTGTCTTCTAACAATTTCTTGATGATATTTATGAGGCCCTTGTTAGAGGACTCTGCCAAACCATTTCCTTGGGGGTAGTAAGGAGTAGAGTGGATTAATGCAATACCATACCATTCACAGAACTTGATCAATGGTTCAACTTTGAAGGAGGCAACATTGTTTGTAAAAACCCTGATTGGACAACCAAATTTGGACATGATATCCTCAAGAAAGCTAATGATTACCTTGTGGGAGGAACTTCTTGTAGGAATGTCTTCTATACACTTGGTGAAAAATTCAGTGGTAGTAAAAATCCACCTGTGTTGACCACTTGAGGCTGGGTGGATTTCTCCAATGAAGTCAAGACCCCACTGTTGAAAAGGTCCATAAACCACCACAGGTTTCAAAGGCAAATATTTGAGCTGCTGCTTTCCAGAAAATTTTTGGCATTTTCCACAAGCTCTAATCTTTGCACATACATCAATAAAAAGGCTAGGCCAGAAATACCCAGCTCTGAGGATCTTATAAGTTGTGGTCCTCCAAAAATGATGGCCCTCACATAAGTTGTCATGAAAGTCAGTTATGGCCCTTTGGGCCTCTTGTGGATCTAGACATCTCAAAATAACTCCAAGAGGATCTTTCCAATACAAAATCTGATTAATGAGACAATATTTGATTTCTTTGAGTTTCAAAGCTCTCACCTTTTTCTTGTCCAAGCCATCAGGAGGCCACAAATTCTGTAGAAAATATATGATGTCCTTATACCAAGTGCATTCTACCAAGCTGGGGATGACATGAGAGCCTCTATAAACAATATTAGCTTGTTGATTTTCTGAGTTTATGTTGATGAAATTAACCCCCAAAACTTTGCAATTTGATTCAGCCAACAACCTGGCTAAACCTTGGCCTTTCACCAATTTAGTGAGTTTCATTTCAAGGTCAAATTCCAAATTTTAGCAATCCATTTTCTTCTCTTCATATCTATGTCGGGCTGGATCAATATCTCTTTTACTGAGGTTGAAGGGACATATGCAACAATCTTTGAATGCATAACATATTGTTGGAAAACTAAGAGGGGGCGGGGGGG
>ML785455.1:95244-125661 GCA_009831015.1 Picea engelmannii
AGAACATATGAAAAATAGGGTTTATGGTTTCCATGATGAATTGATGATGGAAGAAAGTGGGTGTGTCACTCAAATTTGAGTCCAGAAACCCTCCCATATTGTTAGGGCATAGAAATAGTCTATCCATGACAAATTTCAATGCATACATAAGTCTTTTGTCTTTTTTAAACGACTATATAACAAATCACAATTCTAAGAAGATTGAAATAGGTAACAATATTGATGAAATCTTATACGATCATGATGGTATAAAAATGAAAGAGATTCTCTTGGTTTCAAGAATAATTTATCCTCTATTTAACAAGGCCAACCATGTGATGGTGGAAGCTCACATGGCCCCTCTCCTCCCCCTCACATCACTCTCAATTGATCCCCAAAACCCATTCTATAAAATATAAAATAATCAAAAGCAACGTCCTATTAAGATTCATGCATAGAAACTACAATTTTTTTTTATGAAGGTACATGAAATTATGTGTTTATAAATGATATTTTTAGTCTACCACGTACTTTACTATATTGACAACTATTTTCAGGTTTCAAATAATAATTAAACAACATGTAACGTAGGATATAAAAACGTCGCATAAAACTTAAAAACATGTAATTAACCCATGACATTAAAAGTAAATTATCTTAAGAAAATAATGCATACAAATTAAAATATTATATAGTCAGTAACAATATGATGGAAAATTTCTCCCATTTCCTTCAATGTCTATCGACGATAGGTAAGGCAACTTCAACAAGTGGCGAATTCAAAGGGTCAAAATCATTCAAGGTACAAGTTATCTTTGATATCCATTTATTTGAAGGCCATATAGATGTATATGCTTTAGAGGAATGGTTAAATATTTTAGAGGCTTATTACTCTACTAAAAAAAAATGGCATTGAAAAGTTCATGTTTATTCTTGTTAATTCCCTTTCCCGTGTAAAATATTGGTGGGAAGGTTACTGGAGAGACATAAAAAAGATCTGTCTATAAAATTCATAATATGATCCACTTGGGAGGTATTTTTTGATGGAATCAAGGAGGAATTATAACCTATTGGAAAATATGATGATCAATACATGAGATGGATGAATTTTCATCACGAGAGAGACTAGACGGTGCCAGAGTACACTAGCATATTCCATACCTTGTGCTCAAAGCTAGGTATCAGGAATTTTGACAGACACATAGTTTTGCAGTAATATAGTGGCCTACATAGGTACATCCAAGGAGAGATGGATTTCTTGGGAATCTTCTTGTTGAGAGTCGCTTATCGATATGTTGTCAAAATTGAGCAGAAATTCAAGAAACAAAACAAGCGAGAATTCATGTCTGCAAATTTTTCACAATAGAAGTATGGTAAAGGTGGAACTAACTCACAAAAAAGGGGACATATTAGAGAGATCCAACTGCAATAAAACTATTCCAAGTCACAGGAAAAGAAGGGTAATGATAAGTTTAAGAAGGACACTAGAAAATGGTGAGAGTTCCATAAGAACCCCTGACACAACACTATTGAATGTCGCTAAAAAAAGTCATTGTCAGAAGAGCTTAAATAAAAAGAGGTATACCTTGAATCATACTTTTATTCAAAACATGATAAAGGAAAGAGGATTATCGATGCAGATCATAGTGCTACCATTGAAACTACAAAGATCAAATCAAATGAGTCAGAGGATCTTGAGGGGGAGTGCCTCTTCCATTATTGGATGTGGTTGAAAGGGACCCCACTACATTTCATTATTGATAGTGGAAGACAAAAGAACATGATCTCAACCAATTTTATCAAAATATTGAAATTTTTGACAATGCCACCCCCATAATCATACACTATCGATTGACTGAGCCATGGACGATACCTTCACATCAACCAACCATGTCACCTATCCTATCACATCAATCCATTAAAATATGAGGTACTATGTGATGTTTCCCCACTTGAATCTTGTGATTTACTTAGGACAACCTTATATGTGAAAAAAACACATTATTTACCAATCTCAACCCTTTAGTGTCATTTTTACCTTGGCAGGTTAGTCCTACAGGGTATCAAAAGTAGTTATGACTACTACAATTCCATTGATCTAGAAAAAAATGTGTTGAAAGTTAATCTCTCATACTGCAAAGTTTTTCCTCTTCATGGTTCGGTAAGAAGGTGAGTGAAACATCGCTAATACCACCACAACTTCAACACAAGGTCTCCCTACATTGTATAAGCAGGTGAAAAAGGTGGTAAAGGAATATAGAGATATATTCACCTCACCTATAGAGGTGCCTCTTCCCTATCAGTTCAAACATCCCCTTGACTTGATACCTAGGTCTCCCTTACCCAATGGTCCTATATACATATTCTCCCTCCTGGAGACTGAGGAAATAAAACATCAAATTCATGAGATCATTTGAAGGGGCCACATCTGACTGATATCCTCACCTTGTGGAAGCCTAATTGTGTTGGTACAAAAAAAGAATGGGACATGGTGACTCTATATTTATTACAAGTCTTGAACAAAATCACTATCAAGAACTGATGCTTGATCCCTTGGATTGAAAATACTCTTGACCAACTCAAGGGTACCAAGTTCTTCAAAAATATTGATATGCAGTTAGGATACCATCAAGTTCCAATAGAGCAAACCAATCTATGAAAGACAACATTCAAATATAAATAATGCATTTTTGAGTGGTTGGGAATGCCTTTTGGCTTGACTAATGCTCCAACGACATTCATGAGAATGATGGATAATATCTTGTGGATATTCAAAAAATATTTTGTTGTTGTATATTTGAATGAAATCATCACATTTAGTCGGACCTAGGCATAACATTCGAAACACATTTAGTAGGTCTTGAGCAACCCACGACAACATAATTATATACCAATATGGAGAAATACTCATTTGGCATGTAGAGAATCCAATACTTAGGATACATCATGGATGAACATGGGGTGCATGTGGACCTAGCCAAGATCCAATACATTTGTGATTATCCATCCCTGAAAAACTCTGACAATGCTCCTCAACTTATTAGGTTTTGTTAACTTATATTGTAGGTTCATGTTGGGGTTCTCTCATATCACTTGGAACCTAAGTAAAGTGACCATAAGTGGAGATAAAGCCAATTTTTCCTAGTATGAATCATAGTAGAAAGAATTCCAAGATCTGAAACACCACCTCTTCTCTGCACCAATCCTCACATTTCTAAAACTGTAATAACCATTCAAAATCGAGACAAATTCCTTTGACTATTTTATCATCACAATCCTTACTTAGAAGGGACATCTAGTGGCCTATCATAGTGAGACATTATAAGATATTTTTCGTAGATATCCCACCTATTACAAGGATATGTACTACATTATGTAGGTATGCCAATAATGGAAGCACTATATTTTGGGAAAGGAAACGATCATCCACACTAATCACAAGCCTCTACAATTTATGTATACACAAGGAAAGTTGCAGAATGACTACCATAATAAGTGGTACACATACATGGAACAATTCAACTTGAAAAATAACTACAAGAAGGGAAACAGAAACCATGTTTTAGACTTCCTCGTTCGACCCCTGGTTATGGAACTAACCATAGTTATTAACTCTAGTGGGTAGGAGACCTATGGGTGGACAAAATTATACATCAGTGACTCTAAATTCATTGCTACGTATAAGACATTGAGAGAAGAGAAACAAGTCCTAGTATTCCACCTCCAAGATGCACTCTTATTCTATCTAAGCCATGTTTTTGTTCCCTCAAGTGAGCATGCAAAGATAATTTTGGAGGCACATTGTAGTCAAGTGGCAGGGGAATTCAGTGTTGAAAATAAAATAGCATTACTTCAGAAGTATTTATAATGGCCAAAGCTTCGATGAGATGTTAGCCAGTATATCATGTCATTCACTACCTGTAAAATTTATAAACCATCCATGAAGAAGAAAGGGATATACACTCCTCTCCCTGTCCTAGAGAAGCCATGGGAGTCAATCTCCATGGATTACATGTCAATTTTTCCCTCCACCAAGAATGGACACAATCTTTTCTTAGTCTTTTTTGATTGGTTCTTTAAGAAGGCCATTTTGGCACCATATAAAAATATTTTCAGAGCTGAGGCCACTGCTAGGATCTTCTTTGAGCATGTTTTGTTTCATTTTGGACTACTACATACCATTATTTTAGATAGGGATAATCAGTTAATTAGTACCTTTTGGTCCAACCTATGGTCTCTAATGGACACCAAGTTAACCAAATCGACTACCTTTCAGCCCCAAATAGATGGGAAAACAAAAGTGGTTATAGGATGATTGTGCATAACTTGTGCATGTAAAATTCCAAGCATCCATGTACATGGTATGAGAGCCTTCCACATGTTCAACATAGCTATAACAGAGTCCTCCATAGCTCTATTGGCCACAACCCTTTTCAGGTATGCTTGGGGTTCCATCCATTATCCCTCGTTGATGTCTCTCTTCCCATTCCATCTTCACTGACGAAGTCCTCCCATTCTCAAACTAAGGTAGAAAGAGTAGCCAAATTTGTTGAACAAATATAGCACCTCCAACAACATGGTCATTATATATTTTAGAAGGATAATTCCAAGTACAAGTAACGACATGACCAACATAATATTCCACACAAGTTTCAGGAAGGTAACAAGGTCTGGTTGCATTTGTGGAAAGAGCTCATCACAATTCCCCATAGGAAGCTCAAACCACTTTGAAATGGGCCTTACACCATCACAAAGGTTGTGAGTGAAAATTATTTTGAATTGAGTATTCCTCGACTTTCCTTGGCTTACATCTAGTATTTAATGTGGAGCTCCTTTGATCATATTTCCCACCTTTGTTGGGCACCTTGGAGGTGACTGAGCAATTGGATCCTAAATAAATCAATATTGATTTACTTGAGAAAGCTACAATGGATAAGATCATGGACACCAAGATGAATGCAACTCGCCAATAGAACATACAACTCTATTGGGTTGTCAAAGAAGGAAAACTTATTTAGAAAGGAAAATGGCTCACCCAAATTCATATTCAACAGAAGTTTCCCAATCTACTGTGGGAAATTTATGCAATGGGGGCCATCCTAAGGGGGTAGGAGTTATATAAGTGTATATTGGTGGCCACCCACATATTTCATTGATTCAACATGGTTCTCTATCTAGACTGTCTTGTTATGATTTTCTAGGATTTTCTAGGTCCTAAAATTCCAGGTCCATTTTGAGGGTCTTATTCAGATTTTTATACAAGCAATGCAAACCTAGCTTTACCATTGGAAAATATGGTTCATATTGTTTTATTTGTTTCCTCGAATTTATATTTCCAATGAGCTACTATGCACGCAAAATGAAGATTGTATGTGAAATTTACATTCCCATAAAGTTGATATAGAAACTAACACCCAAAAAAACATTGAGGCATTTCAAAACACCTTTTCCCGCTTCGCCTCCTAGGTTTATGGTTTTGGAACTTTAGGGTTCTTTCTTTATTTTAAAAGGTCATCCTTTCTTCCTCTTGTATTGGATTTTTGTGAATGAGCATAACCACCATCTCTCTCTCTCTCTTCATAGATAAGCTATCACCATTCTATCTAGTTAGTGTTCTACAATATTCTGCTATTTTATTCATTAATAGAAGTTGGCTTTTCACTATATTATTGTTCTCTCCACTATATTTCTATGTGTGCTTCATTTCATTATCTATAAAATATAGATCATTTGTACATAGAAAGATTCATGCCACCATTTATTAATGTTTTCTTGATAATTCAGATGAGAAAGACAAAACTTTTCAAACCAAAAGGATCTCTTGAGGGGGGTTCCTAGAACTTCTAAAGAGAGGAAGATAGGCCAGTGATTTGAGCCTTTTGAAGGAAGAATTTTTTCTACTATTCCTTGACTGAAGAGTAGAAGTGATTACGATATTAGATATAAATCTAAATGACAAGCTATTTGTTATGATCCTCCCCTTCAATTGTTCCAAGAGTGAATTCCATTGGAGATTTCCATATCTATCATATTTTTATCTTGAATGAAGGAGTTGAAGGAATCACTGTCTAGGCACAACATGAAAATCCCTCCTCTTTTCTCCCCAAGGGAGGATATGAGGTTGAAATATCCTCCTAGAATCTAGTGACGGTTTCCAATGAAGCTCGCCACATTTAGTAGACTTTGCAAAAAAAAAAAAAAAATCGCTATAGGTTGGGGTTCATAGAAATTGGTGATAAAGTCAGATGCTGACAAACCTGTAAGTATGAATTGAATTGAAAGGATTCTTTCAATGGTGAATAAGTTGTCTAAAATGATGGTAGTTGGATTGCAGGGAATGCAAAGACCTCCTACCACACATCTAGCATAAAGGGTCATTGATTGACCATTCCACCACACCTTTTTAAGAATCATTGTTGCAGTTTCACCACAACTCTTTGTTTCTTGCAAAATTAAAATATCAAGGGATTCAATACACACCTCATTTCATAAGAGCCTCTATTTTCTCTTACTGTTGATATCTCGAATGTTCTAGGATATGATCTTGATTGGAAATTTTGAGAACGGTAGGATTAAAATGAGTCCATGATTAGTGTGTTCCACCCTGAGCTAACTAATATGTCCCCAATTTCCTGGAGAAATTGAAGGTTACATTTTCTCCCCCTTCGATTATCATCCATGGGGTTTTACTTTTGTGATTTTAACTTGTTGGTGTGAAGCCCCAAATCTTGGATGGATATTCTAGGGTGATTGTCAGAATATGAGGTCTTTTTGCTCCTAATGAGGGCATGATGCACTCACAACCTTTAATAATCTAGAATAGATATTATGATCATCCTTTTACATGCATCGATTATGAATTGAAGGCCAATTCCCTCCAGATCCATATTGTGCACTTCCAATTCATTGTTGTCCTATACTTATCCACCCATGGATACAACATTTGTTTCCATTGGGTCTATGGGGTTTTCGATGGGATTCTAGCCTATGGAATCTCCATAATTGTTTGAAGGATTTGATGGCCCATGAGACTTCGAGATATCAATATGGGTCTCATAAGGTTTGGTGTTGATTGGGTACGATGAGCTTCCTCTAAGGACTTCAAAGATGTTTTTGGAAATATTGGTTTTGAATGGTTCCAATTGAGTCGATTTATTTCCTGGTTTCCACTTGATTACTACCTTGACAAAAACCTCCTCATATTTCTCACTCTCTACTTTTGTAGGCCTGGGGGGTTATTCAACAAAAAATCATCAATGATATTCCCATGATCATGGTATCTATGGCATCAAAAAGGAATAAATTCATAGGCCAGAGTCTGGATCCAATTTGAATCTTGGTAAATGAGGTAGATTGACTCTGGAATGGGAATCGAAACATTCGTACAAATGAAAATGCAAGAATAAGTCATGTGTTTACCTTATTTGGTGGCCTCTGCAATCTTGGCAAAGGTGCCCAAAGTATTTTCGATTCCTACAAGGATTTCATTGTCCCAATACTCATGAGGGAGGGAGTATATATGGACCCATATTGGGGCATAGGAGAATTTTCCCTTATTTGAGTTAAATTTCTCTATTCAATAACGCAGATGAAGGCCTACAAAGAGAAAGAAATTGGTCCCATTTTCAAAAATCCTTTCAACACTGTCATCCTGATGGTGAAATATTACAGTGAAAAACTCTTTGGATCTAATTTTGACCTCAATATGACTTTTAGGTTTCCATCGAGAGTTGATCCAAGCAACCAAATCTCGTTCTGAAGGCCAAATCCCCATAAAATTTCCAATAACAATGTGGTCCTTCATAAATTGTACATAGCTTCCTATACACTCAAATTGTATCTCATATTTGGGCATCTCATCCGCTTTTGGAATGCATTGGCATGGCTTTCCAATTTGTTGGCCCCATTGTTAGGCTGCAAAAGTGTTTCCATAGTTGTATCACTAGTTTTTTTCACAACTGCCTCTCTATTTGCCAGGGAGGGGTTTCAAGGGATTCCATTCGAAGCAACATTGGTTCCAAAGTTGTTAGCTCCTATGCGAGCAAGGACATATTTGTAGGAACGGAGTTCCGCCCCCCACCCTATAGGCCCCATCATGGGGTGTCACCATGAATGAGAGAAGTGCAGGTCAACTAAAAACCCTATCTAGGAGTATACTATTTAAATATTTTAAGACAATATCAACTTTACTCTTTTCAAAAAGCAAGTGCCTTTGATTATCAATTTTTTCTTCAATGGCGATTTTCTACATCGAAAGTTTTAGAGTTAAGGTTAAATGACTATGATCAAATTTAGGTTCATGGTCATTTAAAAGGTCAAAATTTGTTATTTGGTTGGATACCAGGATATGAAATATCACATAATCTAAGACACTACTACCTAGCCCATTAATATAAGTAATATGGTTGGAGTTTGGCAACTTCATTACATCATTGCAAATTATTAGGTTTTGAGAACTACAAAGATTGACTAGCTTGGTACCAAGCAAATTATTGGTCAATTTTTTAAAGTTTCTTTTGTTCTTATTAACTAAAATAAGGTCTTCATCTAGCTATAAAAGATTAGGTTTGGAATCATTGCTTAAAAAAATAGCTCGGTTAGTTTCAATTCTAACATTAAAATCTCTTAAAGCATGATGATATTACCTTCATTTCTTAATTGTTGCTAGTTGATGACCTAACTTATCTAAATTACCATTATCCCGAGAAACCCTCTTCCTGAATGTCTCCTCTAAGCGATGCTTTAATCTGCGAAAAACAATTTGCGCATTTAATAGCTGTGACCTCTGGTACGTTGGCTCTGTCTCCATGGAAGAATCCTGATGATAACCATGGCCGTTCCTGCATACCCTACCCACACCTATCTCCTATCCCAAAAACGCTCGTTGTAGGTTAAAACAATAGATTCCGATCACCGAGAAATCTTTCATGGCATGCTTCGCATCGACACATGGTTATTCGCGAAGGCCATATAAAGGTAGTATGACATACGTGTTGCTTCTTAACAATCCTGATTATAACGTATTATCTAGTTCCTGCGTCTTCGAGTCCACGACTACAGTCAAAATCCATGTCTCCGACTGACAGGAGCTACATCACAAACTTAAGTGAAAAAAAGTCCGATCGGTGTGAGGAAGGAGATATTTCGAATAATTGAAAATTGTGAAGAACTGCAAGTTTTCTATTTACTTCTTCAGCATTATGATATGATTTGCATCTCTCCATGATATGCGATCTGTGGTTTTTTTTTATGGTAACATTCTTCTTCGCTGATTGATGGCTACTATATTTACTTCGAAAGGCCTATACCTATTGACAATGGGCAGATTTAATAGGGGTTTAGTGCTTAATAAGTTTTCTATGAACAGAATTAAATATCGCTGGAATATTCTTAGTAGTCACACAAAATAAATGACTGTGATTTAATTCATTAACTTCCTAGCTATTCTAAAGACATCAGTTTATGTGTTTACTCTTTTACATTTACCTAATCATATTTAAAAATTACTTTGATAGCTAACTGATTGCCACCTAAGTGATTAACAGAAATTAAAATATTAACACCAGATAAATGAAGCTCAACCATTTATTTGTTAATCAATAATAAAATTTAACATATTTTTTAAAGATTCTTTTCATCTTATCAACCTTTCCGCGTTGATCAACCACAATTATGTGACTGTGCTAGTATTATTATTTGAGCGATAGCAAATTGGAAAATAAGAAAATCCGTGATATTTTAAAAATTAGAAAAACAACAGATATAATAACATCATTTTAATTGCAGTTAGGGAATGAGCTGTTAAGGTATTTTGTGAAAACTTAAATTCAATCATGTAAAAAGTGCCATCCAAATAGGGTTTGACAGCTGACATCAATCGGACAAGTCAGATATATTTAACTAACAAAAAACAACATTCCAATCACATTTCCATTTATTTTTCTTTACTCTCAAGGTTAGTGTGAATGAATAGGAAAGCAGAAGAGCAACACAGCAGACTCTTTATTTTTATTTCTTAACTTATAGAAGGGAATTGGTAACTACATATATCAATTAACTCATCATTATAGATCGAGGATTGAAACGATTTAATATTACTTGTCATCAGCCTCTTCCTGTAAGATACATATAATGTTTTTTTTTCCATCATGAGACTCGCTGGTCCTTCAAGGAAATTCTCTCTTTGCATCATCTTTGTCTTGAGAAACTTTGTTATTGGCAGTTTTGGCCTTAGGCCATGTCCACACCTGGTTGTTGCAGCTCCGACGATGAAGTCTACAGCGGAAAGATCCCACATGCGTTGTAGGAGAACATAAGCAGCAACGCCCGCCAGAATTAGAAGAGGATTTAGAAGAATTGCTGGAGTTACTGTTGGACTGGCACGTACTTTTCTCCATCGATTCTATAGACTGAAAGCCTTCAAGTACTCTATAACAAACATTCAACAAAACATTAGAAAAACAGACCAGACCATAAATTTCTATACATGAGAATTTGTTAAAAAATCAATTTGAAAACTTATAAAATTGAATTTATTATAACCCACTTACCTCTGGATGGCTAAACGAATTATGATCAATCAACGCTCTGCTTCGTCACATAAGGTGAAACGCTTGAAGGTTAATATGTATTAATACAGGGCGCCATTCTGTTGCTAAGGGGCAGGTGGCAAAGGGACTGTAGAAGGACAAAAATCAAACAAACAATATTCCCACAGATTGCAGAAAACCATGTGCTACACTTCGTCGGTGGTGTGACAATAAACACGATGTTTCATGTAGTCCTCCATTGTCTATAGCCGAATAGTGGAAAATACTTTAAAAAAACAAAGAGATATTGAGATGAATCCATTTGGTCCATAGTGTAGCGAATCACTAAACCTTCTGATTGCTGCAATCAGACGGTTTAGTGATTCACTACACTATGCGCCAAATGCGCTCTCAGTTTTTGTCTTTCTGTGTACGGTTTTGCTAATATATTTATATTCGAATCAACCATATTGTTTCCTCATATTATATATATATATATATATATATATATATATATATATATATATATATATATCATCGTGGTTCCCAGATGCCACATTTAAATAATATTTCAAATGTGATATATAAGTATGAGAGTGATCACGTTTCACAAATGTTTTTGGCATTTAATAATAATTTACTTCTGCATTTAAATAACTTTAAATAATGTTTTACTCCTAGCAAGTCAAGCATGTTTTGTACAGGAGGTTTACTGATAACAACTACAAGGAATATTGGAAGGGTGAGGTTTACTAATAACAACTACAAGGAATATTCAAAGGGTGGCTGCACAGAGTTGCTTGTATTTAAAAAGGGCAAAAGTCGTTTGATTATTCTCGGTTTATTTTTTCAATAAAAACAAACTACAAGTCGGACATCTCCTGATTAAATGTATTTAAACATAGTCTGTGAAATGTATTTAAAGTGAAATTAATTTTTTTTGGTTGCTTTTTTAGCCTGTAATAATTTATTCATCTATATATATATATATATATTAGCACAGCCTCAAACTCTTGGTTGTTGGTGAACGTCCAAAGGTTTAGGTTGGTTCAGAAAATAAAACGCAAGGCTGCACATGATACAACATTACCAAATCTGTTTGTAATAAAACCTTAATCTTTGTTAATCACTCAAACTGGCAATCAGCTAGTCATCATAGTAAATTTTAAATATGATCAAGTAAAACTAAAAATAAACATGTAAACGGATCTCTTTATAATAGTGAGGAAGTTAGTGGTTGAAATCACAACCATTGATTTATTGGGACGACTAAGAATATTCCATCAATATTTAATCTTGTCCATCCAAATTGGATTAAGCACTAAAACCTATTAAATGTGTCTATTATCAATTTTTGTTTTAATGGAAATTAACTATTTTTTTGTTTTTATTTTTCTGGGAATATTTTCTAGTAAACTCATCATGCACTTCCCCTCATTTAGAGAATGATATCTAAAGTAAACCATATTTTATATAAAGCTTTTTACAATATCTTACTTATTTAAAAACTCAATATGCTATTTATACAAACCACTCTAACTAAATCCAATTGATCCAAATTATCTTTATATATAAAATAAATCTATTATAATATATTAATTTAACATAATTAATATTTTTTAATATTAAAAAAATAAAATTAAACCATAAATTATAATAATATTAAGTAATTTTAAAATTATATTTACATTAATTAAATAATTATGCTAATCACACATGTTTTACATATATATTAATCCATAAATCTACAATTATATATTATTATAAAAATATTATATGTAAAATACTACTTCATGAATGATAAATCATGGAGTGGTATTTTTCATTCATCTATAAATCTATAATTATAAAAATATTATATGTAAAATTTAAATGATTAAATAAATCCATTTTAGCTCTGTTTATTTTGCCTACATTGTACAAACAAAATGAGAATCTCACATGATCTAAATACACAAATCTAAACCGGATCTGATCTGATTATTTAGATCAGATCATATAATATTTTTATAATGAACAAGATATATACAAAATTGTAGAGTTATAGATTAATGAAGAATACCACTTCATAGTTTACCATTCACATTATTCTGGCCACTTCATACTTTACCATTCACATTATTTTGGGGATTGTTTTTTCGTGCTGCATGTTCATCTTAGCACTATTGAATGCACCTCATTTTCCATGGATTACTATTATGAAGAAATTATTTATTTTTATAAATTAAATAATTTTTTAATAATTTTAATTAGTTATAAAATATATAAAATAAAAATTAAAAATAAATTTATCATAAATAAGTTGTTACATATAAGTTTAAATTATTACATTTTATATAATTATTATAATTTTTTTTTTATTATTTATATAAAAAAATTTAAAAATAAATTTATTAAAAATAAATTATTATTTAAAAGTTTAAATTATTATATTATACATAATTTTTTATAAAAAAATTCAGATAATGATGAATTTTTTTTTTTTTATTAAAATCAAATTGTTTTCCTATAATATGTTATTATAAAAAAGAAAATTTAAATAATAAAAATAAATTTTAAAAAAATTACTAAACTATAAATAATGGTCATGTTTCTGTGGACCATTATTTATAGTTTAGTTGTTCACCATCCATCTGAATTAGTCGTTCTGTGGTCCCTTCTTGACTGACACTATCCTCTGGGTTCACTTGCTGCAAACTCTAGTCTCTCGACGTCCTCTTCTGGAAACAAATTCCAAATTGGGATTTACAAAAACGATCGAATTTGGCCTCTAGGATGTGCACAACATGCAGAGTGGCTATGTTCTCTAGCTGTTGTTGTGTCACAGCTTGGGCCACCATAGATTTGGTTAGCCAATGGGTCTCCGCAAGGCAGAGATGTTTTGTTTCTGTGGTCTGTTACCCATTCCTTTGCTTCCAACATAATATTCCTCATTCGAGATAGACTTACTCTTCTTGAGGATTTCCTCATGAATAGTGGACATGACCCTCTTTTCAATCACTGAGCAGCGGCAATGGAAGCGGTTGCTTTCCTCTCCCACAACTCTCATTTCTTTAGTGTGAGCCATTGGGTCAACTGGAGAATATTTCTCCTCCTCCCATTGCTTCTACTTGATCCACCCACATGTATTGGTCGAGTTGTATATTTCATGGTGGCCTTACTTCGCCCTGAATTCATGCCCCTACGTTGTAACCAAATCTCCTTCATCGGCCACCAGAGATGTGGTGGTCACTGACTGATGTTATCTCCCTTGGAACAAATTATCTCTCGTCTTAAAACAATCCACATAGATAGGATTGAGCGATCTAGGGTGGTGGGGCATCCCTAAGTCACCAACCTCTTTACTTCTCACAGGCACCATGACTAATCTGAACCCGGGAGTGATAAGTTTCCAATAATTGATTGATTCTGTCACTCCTTCAAAAGGGTCATTTCTAGATCGTTTTACCTGAGCGATTTTCAATTAAAGGTGAAGTAGAAGTCTTATAAACTTGAATTCGAAGTGAATGAAAACTCTTTAGTTTTCCTTATGTGTGATATTTCATGCTTGCATTTAACATCCTATGTGTGGAAATTCATAGAAAAAAAACATAAGAACATAATACACATAATGGATATGACACTTCCCTTGATAACGGGGTTCACCCGATGCGGGCTACCTCTCCGAGGCATGCTCCAAATCCTAACCGCTTTATTATCCTTGATGTAATGATGTCTCTCCTTTACAATTTGTAACGCCAAAGTCTCTCTTCGGTGACGACAACAAGAGATTGGAATGTGATCATTAATGTATACAACTTCACAAGTTCTACTCATGAGGCATCCATGATACTAACATGGACATCATTCCCACATACTCAATACATAAAAAGATGAAGAATAAAATATGACCCCCATCAACATGGAGCCATCAAAAGCCTTAGATCTGTTGCTCAAATCCAAGCACAAATATGCAACCCATACAAAAGATTATGAAACTAGGAGAGTCACAACTGCTTCATTGGTCACTTATCATGCAAGTGCCACAATTTCTCTGTCACATATAACTAATTGATTTGATGTGAAAGAAGAATAGATAGAAGGAATAGGTTGATCTTGTTGCCTTGTTGTAGTCTCTCTTTGCTCCTTTAGACCTCTGACACACATGCTATGCTACAACATTTAATGACAAAACAACATAATAAAAAACATGCTTACATTGTCTTCTCCAGCACTTAGCTTGCTGATATGAAGCTCTGCTGCAAAAACAGACCTCGTCATTGAATTCGCGTCACTGAATTACCTAAAAATGACTGTCAAATCATCTCCATCTGAGTCAGACACTTTTAGGCCCAAGAGACACCTTTGCCTTGGTTACCGTGCCACTGCCTCTGCAATAAATGACTCATTCTGGAGTTAAGATACAAAATATTTTCTCAGATAAGAAAAATAACACCACCACTGTGTTCATGGTGTCATTTTACCTAAAAATTATTGTCTCCATGCCTCAATCTGAGTTGGACACTTTTAGACCCAAGAGGCACCCTCACCTCGATTTGCATGCTGAAATCCGTATAGCCCGTACGGATCCGTACCAGGCCATACTGTCCATACCAGGCCCTATGGGCACTCTCATCTCTCTCTCTCATGCTCCGTGCACTAGTGTCTTCTCCCTGAACTTTGAACCAGAATGCCCTTCTTATACAAATTCTCGGGCGACTGAGCATTGATGAGGTCGTTGGGCAAATGGTTAGCGGAGATAACTTTAGACGTTCATTGTTGAGGAGGTTCTGGGGTCAAATCACACAGACTCCTCCTTTTAACACATGGTTGGTGCGCTCCGCTAATTCTAGCGGTTGCTTTGGCGACGGTTTAAACGACAAAATACTATTTTTAGCGGTGAATTTGGCAAATACCCCCTAAAATGGCAAAATGCTAACTATTTATGGAAGACAGTTTAATGGAGGTTATATATAGAGGATATTATATATATAGAAGAACTACCGCCATATATGGTGGAGTTCTATTAATATATATATTTTAATTATTTTTTCACGGAGGGTCCTTGTGCATTTTGGGGGTGCCACATGGCGTGTCCCCATTGGGCCATGTGGCATCATCTGATTTATCCACTTGGTTGCTCACCTCATATCTATACTAGACTTTCCACGTCATCTCATGACATGTGGCACCTTCTGGGTGGTGCCATGTGGCATAACCTGGGGGTGCCACGTGGCATTTTTTCATTGGTCCACGTGCCAACCTAAAACCCCAAATCTGAGTGACACATGGTAGCCTCTAGTGTTGTATGCATTCTGAAATCATCCATATGGATGTTGATGTCATCAATACGAATGCTGACTCATCCCTGTTGAATGGGCTGGGTTGACCAGAACTTTGACCACTTATAACTTTTGATCCGTAACTCCGGCGCGCTCTTAGTGATCATGCTATTTTAATTGAGTTTTGGGAACTTTGAATGTTTTCCCTTGTCTTCCTGTTGAGGACATTCTGAGCCTCCTTAGACACTTCTGTGCATTCTCGGACACTTATGAAACTTCTTTGATGTTCCCTAGATCCATTGGGATCATGCCTCCCAGATGAAAGGACTTTTGGTCCCCAAAATTCATTACATAATAAGTTTCATGTCCATTGGACTTACAATAAGAAACCCTTACCCAAACTACCTCACAAGGCCTAATAATATCACCATGTGCCAGAAAAAAAGAAGTGATATTAACAATTATCACTTTTACACAATATCGTTCTATAGGGTCTGAATCACAACATGTGATTTACAAAATATGGCCACCCTCGACTAACTCAAAAGGATTTTCCCCATTTGTTCAACCATTTTTCTGAACATGTCCTCTTTACCGAGTTTTCCTTTTTTTGGTAGTTGGTCTTCTCCTGGTGGCGAATTTTCCTACAACACTGCTTGACTGGATGTCTCCCTCTGAGATGCCTTCCCGATCTTCTTCTGCCTCTTTGGATGTAGATATGGATGTAAGGCCCAACAAGTGGCGTCATGATGCCCATCTCTGTTACAATGGATGGAATAGCCTTTCTCCTTTAGAGGTTCATTCCCCCTGCTCTTTTCTATGTGTGGAAATAAATCTTCCATCCTCGTCCTTCTCCTGGTTTCTATAACCTTCCTGCACAAGGATTTTCTCTTCCAACACTGGGACACTGTGTGGTTACTCAATCCACAAAAAGTGCATGGTCTTTGATGCCAAAATATTTGTTTTATATGATTAACATGCTTATAATCAAATGGAATTTTAGAGTTTCGAGATTTATTATACCTCAGTGAGTCTCCTATGGAGTCAAACTAGAAAGAAGAGTTGGTCTCAACTATGTCATTGTGATGCTCGTCTCTCCTTGGAGATGTCTCGAATCCTCGATCATGAGAAGTTGTGCTTTCGGCCTGCACTGAATCAATTTCATCTCTTGATGAACTGTTGACCTCTGGAGTCTCAGTGACTATCCTCGGGTCTTTTTCCTGAATGGTTTTGGAGATTTCTCCAACAACCTTTGGGACATAGCCTATACCGGAATATCGAGGCCAAACCATTGCCTCGATGGGATCCACAATACCTTGGCCATTCGTTCCAAGGCCTCCTCCTTCATATCCCATTTTTCTCATCAACTTTAAGCTGATGCAAGAAGCATGCTTTTCAAGGATTTC
Organism: Picea engelmannii; assembly: GCA_009831015.1. Lineage (NCBI taxonomy): Eukaryota > Viridiplantae > Streptophyta > Pinopsida > Pinales > Pinaceae > Picea > Picea engelmannii. The sequence continues at coordinate 112,420 of ML785455.1, forward strand.
AAAATAATCATCAACATTAATCAAGAAAGGAACTACACATGGTTTATTTACCTTTACCTAAAACTGGGACCCTTGGTCTACTTCTTGAGATATGTCAAGTTGTTCCCATTGAGAAGGATCATTGGAAGATGCTTCTAGGAATCCTCCTTGGTTTATGGATGCATGTAGGTCATCTTCATTTGCTTGAAAAATGTGCATGCATTTGCATTGTCATGCTCGTATCCATAACTGGTGAAGTTTTCATGGTCACAAGATGGTCTTATCACCGTCTCATTTGTAGATCCTTCCTCTGTGTGCATCTTCATGGCTTGCAACTGCTCTTGCAACCTTTGGTTCTCTTCTTCTACACCATGCAACAATGTGTTCAATCCAACATTCTCTGCTTAAAGCATTTGGTTGAGCTCTTGAAGCTCATCGAACAATGATTGTTTTGGTGACCTTGCCATCCTTTGCTTCAACACCTACAATCGGTATCAAGCCTTCTCTGATACCACATGATTTGAACCTGGGAGCGATAAGTTTCCAATAATTGATTGATTATGTCACTCCTTCAAAAGGGTCAGTTCTATATCGTTTTACTTGAGCGATTTGCAATTAAAGGTAAAGTTGAAGTCTTATAAAATTGAATTCAAAGTGAATGAAAACTCTTTAGTTTTCCTTATGTGTGATATGCCATGCTTTCATTTAACATCCTATGTGCGGAAATTCATAGAAAAGAAAAATAAGAACATAATACACATAACGGATATGACACTTCCCTTGATAACAGAGTTCACCCGATGTGGGCTACCTCTTCGGGTCATTCTCCAAAGCCTGGCCTCTTTATTCTCCTCGATGTAATGATATATCTCCTTTACAAGTTGTAAGGACAAAGTCCCTCTTCGGTGACGACAACAAGAGATCGGAATGTGATCAGGAATGTATACAACTTCACAAGTTCTACTCATGAGGCATCCATGATACTAACATGGACATCATTCCTGTTGAAATAATGTAACTGCAAAGTGTATTGTTATTATTATTTGATATATTATTCATTGGATCAATCCCCATTGTGGATTGATCATGTCGGCTATTGTAAAAGGACCAAATCCCCTTTTGTGGATTGGTCATAATGTAATTGTAATAGGAAGAAAGAGAAGTTGGCCCCATAATATATAAAAGAGGCCCCGGAATATAATAAAGGTGGTTATAACCACCCAGGAGAAGAAGTTGGCCCTGCAAATGAAAGGGCACTCTCACACGTGCCAGTCTTGTATAAATAAAGAGGCTAGCACCTCACTTAGACACACACTCACTTGTTGATTGAGAGACAAGTTTCAGAGCTGCATTTGGAGAAGAGAGAGAGAGAGAGAGGTGCATCTTTGGGAGAGCACATTCTGTACTTGTTTGAGTTATCTCTTGGCATTGTATTGGCTATCTATAATAAGGAAGTTTGATGGGTTTTCTTCCCCTAGAGGGTTTCCCAGGATAAATGTTGTGTCTCTTTTGATTGTGTATTTCTCAGTGATCTTGTCTTATGTTGTTGTTATCTATTGAAATGCAAAGAACTATAATAATGGCTTAAACATTAACATGGTATTAGAGACAAGCTGAAGAGAGCATCTTTCACAAGAGAAAAGTGAAAAATGTCACTATTTCCATACATGCAAATTAGGGTTTTGTGTTGGAGAGGTAATTCAACCCTAAAACCATCTAGAAAAGTGTGCCCTCCCCCAGGGATCATTTTGGCACCTTCAGTGCACCTTTTTAGTGGCTAGATCTCCCGGAAAGTGAAACCCTAGTTTCACAAAGTACCAGAAGTACCAGAAAACTAGAGTACCAGAAGTACCAGAAGTACTAGAGTACCAGAAAACCAGAAGCACCAGTCCATAAATTCACATATCAAGTTTGGAGGGGTAAAAGATGGATTTTCTCAGATCCAAGCACACCAGACTACTCACCTCAACAAAGAGCACCTCCTGGTATGTTCAGAATTTGATTTTGAACATTTTCATTTTTGGACATTTTCCCAGCTTCAAGTAAAAGATGTATGCAAGCGTTAAGCTTGTTGACAAGCTAGAAGGCGTGGAAAAATTCCATGCCTGGAAGTATAGGTTTGGTCTCATTCTTGAAGAGAATGACCTAGCAAGATTCATCAAAGAAGAAGTGTCGGAGCCCGCCGATGCTGCAGAAAAAGAAAAGCACCAAAAGGACACAATCAGGGCCAAAAGAATCATTGCAGATTCAATCAAAGACCACCTAATTCCCTATGTGTCATCAAAGAAGACTCCGAAAGAAATATTTGATGCCCTAAACAGACTATATGAAGGAAAGAACACAAACCGGAAGATGAATCTTAGAAATCAACTCAAGAATACAAGAATGCAGAAAGGGGAATCAATCCAAGAATACTTCTCTATAATATTCCAATTCAAAGAACAACTAGAAGCAATTGGAGATACTGTAGACGAAGACGAACTTATAATGACAACCCTAAATGGTCTCACAAGACCTTGGGATGCATTCATCCAAACGATTTGTGCCAGAACATAGAAACTGAAGTTTGACAGTCTATGGGAAGAATGCATCCAAGAAGAAACAAGAGTAGCTAACCAAGAGGCTTTACTAGCAAGAGATGAAGATCAAGCCCTAGCTACTCACACTAAAGGAGGAAGAAAGGAGTCTTACTTTCAGAAAGAGAATTGCAAAGAGTCTCAACCCCAAAACAAATTCAATCATAAAGAATCTCATCCAAGGATATTTCAGAAGAAAGGACAACGAAAGGAAAGAGACTACTCATCTATACAATGCTACCATTGTGACAATATGAGACACATTGCGAAATTTTTTCCAGCTAGACGAAAAGAATACAAGAGGAAACAAAAGAGGCACCATGCCCATGTAGTTGAAGATGAAGAGCGACCTGGAAAGATGTTAAGAGAACAAATTAAAGAACATGTCTTAATCTTGGACCTCTCAGGATCGGTAACACCTAGAGAGGACACTTGGCTCATTGATAGTGGTGCCTCCAATCACATGATATGACAAAGAGATATTCTCTCTTACATTTCAGAAAATAAGTTTTCTTAGAAAGTGACTGTAACATTCCCCCAACCACCCACAGGCTGAGGTACGCCACTCCAGAGCAACCTCTCGTACTCTAACATCAGTCGGTAACATTGTCGACCCTTAAAGGCTGGACCATTCTACTCTAGGGAAATTTTTCATTCCCTTACTACGGAACATACGGTAACATACCCAGTAGTCAACTGAGCTATGCCACATAAATTTACTCTTTTAACTGCATGCATCTAAATCATATACATACAACACACTTGCGGAATCTTTACATATAAACATAAACACACAATTACTTTCTGTAACATACGACTTTTATACTGAAATAATAGTAACTACAGATATGCAGCATCTACAGGGAATTACCCATAAAAATACAGGCAATTATAATCACATATATGATAAACCGTAACATAGGCATGTAAATAACAAAGAAGCATATCATTTTATCATACAATTGGTACTTATCTTAGAAATATTGTCACCAACTGCGTACAGACCGTCCACGAACCTCCCATCCATAGACTACACTGTTCATCACTCTCAACAGTGAGTCACCCCCGAGCTAGGACTGAACTCCACCTAGGAAAAAGGGTTCCTATCCAGGATAAGGCTCATGGGCAATAGGAAAGACTCTGTCTCAGGTGCTCACTCAACTAACAGCCTACAACCTCTCATTCCCCACATGCCTATCCCACCCAAGGAAGTGTTTCCCTTCTCTGCTCAACAGTCCCTTGGTTTCCCCACTTCCCTTCCAGGGCTTCAGCAACAGGCCAGACCGGAAGTCTCAGAGAGTTATAGCTACAGTTTAGCACCTTCTGGAATCAATCCCAAACAATTCTCTCACTTAGATAATTGCTCACGGGCTTGACAACCCGCTTCTTCAATCCTTCTCCAAGCTAACCAGGTACACCAACCAAAAATGGCTATGGGAATAGGCTCCAGAATGGTTAAATGGTTGTCTCAAGGATAACATAATGCATGAGTGAAAATGGTCATTGAATCATTGACTGGATAACTGAGTGTGGAAAGAATCACTGTGAACTCTTCGTGGAAGTCCTTGTGCAAAAATATGGTTGGGCTGCTGGTAAGGTATCCCCTGAAAGTCACCAAATGAGCTAAGTTCCCCCACGATATGAATGCATGTCCCCAACTTGACACTTGTCATATCGGAATTTACTTTGGTCCACTTGTCCCCAACTTTAGAACTTAGGATAAAATAATTATCCATTATGCTTTAAGAAATATTAATATAATATTCCCTTGAGTTTTGGCCCTCCCTTTCCCTAACTGGAGAAGTTCAGTCCCCCATCTCTTTTATCATGATTGGTCTGCATGCAACGATGTTTTTTATATTAATCATGAGTCATGTACAAAGTAGGCGCATTTCCCTTTGACATCTAGGCATTCCGGCCTAATACCAAAACATAAGTATCCCAACTTATAATAACCGACTCACCAACCTATAACACATATCATATACATGAGGCTCGTTGTCCTCCATACTACGTGCACCTTAGTTACTGTGCGCAGTATCCTGGAATGTGCATATTACATCATTTTACTGTGTAGTTCATGCACACACTGTGCCACAAGACGTGCATTACCAAATGAGGTCAAAATAGCTCACCAACTTAAGTACATTTATATTACATTTACAATTGGTTTTGGCCGAGGGATATTACAATCCCCTCCCCTTATTTAGGCACTGTCCTCAGTGCATCATATGCCCATATATAATAGAGTTTTCAAAAATCTTCAAAAAGATGCGGGTATTCCATCCACATTGCATATTCATGCTCCCAAGTAGCATCATCAGGACCGTACGAGGTCCATTGAACCTTTACAAGCCCTATGGCTTGGTTCCGAAGATGTTTGACTTTCTGGTCCAAAATGTGCACCGAATGCACTTGAAAAGTGCCTTCTTGCTCCACTTGAATCACATTCCAATAAATAACATGATTAGCATCAGGTATATATTTATTTAGCAATGATACATGGAAGACATTATGAATAGACATAGATGCAGGCAATGCAATCATATAAGCAACTGGATCAATCCTCTCTAGGACTTCAAAAGGCCCACAAAATCTGGCTACCAACTTGGCACAGCTTCCCAACTTTAGGGAACTCCTGTTAGCTTTCACTTTCAGGAAAACATGATCACCCACTTTGAATTCTCTGTGGGTTCTGTTCTTATTGACATAACTTTTCTGTCTGTCTTGGGAAAAATTTAAATTCTTCTTAATTTTTGTCATCTGGTCCTCCATTTCCCAGAGAAACTCTGGCTCAACCACTGTCCTATCAGCTAGGTTATCCCAACTCACTGGAGTATTTCACTTTCTTCCATAAAGTGCTTCAAATGGGCTCATCTTCAATGATGCCTGATACCCATTGTTTTATGCAAATTCTACCAAGTGTAGGTAGTCTTCCCATTTCGATGGTTTGTCCATCACATACATTCTCAGTATATCTTCTATCACCCTGTTCACCCTTTCTATCTGTCCATCAGACTTGGGATGATAAGTTGTACTAAAGTTCAGATTCTTTCCAAATCGTTTGAACAATCCTTTCCAGAAATTCAAGGTGAATTTCGGGCCTCTATCAGATACAATTGTTTTAGGAATCCCGTGCAATCGTGCCACTTCCTTCATGAAAATATCAGCAACCTCTGCTACCTTGTGCGTAGTTTTCAGTGGAATAAAATGGGTAGCTTTTGTAAGCTTCTCCACTACCACCATGATAGAACCATGCAGATTGCTCGTTCTAGGCAATCCCGTAATAAAATCCGTTGTCACCACTTCCCACTTCCATTCAGGAATGGTTAAAGGTTGCAGTAATCCTGCTGGGTTCCTATTCTCAGCTTTCACTTTCTGGCATTCCATACATCTAGTGATGTGCTCGGCGATCTCTTTCTTCATACCTGCCCAAAAGTAAAGGCTCTTGATCGCTGCCATTGTTTTATGATATCCAGGGTGCCCTGCATAAGGAACATTATGCATTTCATGCAAAATCATATGTTTCAAGTCCTGGACATTTGGAATAAAGATCTTGTTCTGGCGCAATAGTATTCCATCTATTCCCAACTTATAATTATCCACCTTCTAAAGCATCTTACCCTATTGTAGCATTGCTACCAATTCTTTGTATTGCATATCTGCATTTGCAGCTTCTAGAATTTTTCTTTTAATATTAGTTTGGTACATGCTAATGGCTGTAGCATGTAATTCACACACCTTCCTTCTGATTGGATCAACCACTTTATTCTCTTTCCCCTTGATATGATTTATATCAAAGTCATATTCTCTTAGAAATTCTAACCATCTGCTTTGTCTAGCACTTAGATTTGGCTGATCAAATAAATATTTCAGACCATTGTGGTCTATTCTTAGCTCAAACCTCTTTCCCATGAGGTAGTGTCTCCATTTCCTCAAGGCATGCACTATGGCTGTCAACTCCAAATCGTGAGTGGCATAGTTTCTTTCATGATCCTTCAACTTCCTTGATTTGTAACATATGAAAAACCCATTTTGACTGAGGACTTCACCAAGTCCTTCATTACATGCATCGGTGCATACGATGAAATCTTCTTTTGGGTGTGTGATCCTTAATATTGGAGCACTTGTCAACAATTGTTTCAAGTGTTGAAAAGTTTTCTCGCAATCCAGTGTCCACTGAAACTTCACTCCCTTTCTTTGCAAAGAAGTGATTGGGTTTGCAATCTTTGAGAATCCTTCAATGAATCTTCTATAGTAGCCTACGAGACCCATAAATGATCTCACCTCTTCCACATTCTTTGGTTCTGACCATTCTCTAATTTCCTCTATCTTCTCGGGATCCACTGCTATCCCATTTTTTGAAATGATATGCCCCAAATAATGAATTTGTTTCTGATAGAATAGGCACTTACTCAATTTGGCATATAACTGACGCTCCCTTAATACTTGCAACACCATCCTCAAATGATGTTCATGCTCTTCTTTTGACTTGGAATATATAAGAATGTCATCCAAAAAGACAATGACAAACTTGTCCAAATATTCTCGAAAAACACCATTCATTAAGCACATGAAAACAACTGGTGCATTTGACAACCCAAATGGTACCACTGTGAACTCATAATGACCATACCTTGTTCTGAAGGTGGTCTTTCTAATATCTTCTTCTTTAATTATTACCTGATGGTATCTAGATCTGAGATCTATCTTTGAAAATATCTTTGCAGCCTTCAATTGATCAAAGAGGTCATCAATCCTTGGTAGAGGATACTTGTTCTTAACAGTCACTTTATTCAACTGTCTGAAGTCAATGCACAACCTTATTGTTCCATATTTCTTTCTCACAAACAAGACCGGGGTACCCCAAGGTGACACGCTTGGGCGTATATAGCCCTTCTTTAGAAGTTCTTCAAGCTGCATTTTCAACTCCTTCAATTCTGGTGTACTCATTCTGTAAGGAGTCTTTGATACTTGTGTTGCTCCAGGCATCAAATTTATAGAGAAATCAATGTCTCTCCTTGGCGGTATTATGGATATCTCCTTGAACACATCTTCAAAATTTGACATCCAAATGAGTTGCAATTATTTGACATCCTTTTCTGTAACATTTCTTTAGCTGCAATGTTGAAATTTCTCTAATGGTCATTGCCTTGGGAATTCTCTGTACCTTCCTTAGTTTCCCTTCCTCATCTAGGCAAGTAAATTCTTTGTTGTGATAGTCTAAGAGAGTGTAATGTTGGTCCAACCAATCCATCCCAATTAGACAATCATAGGAACCTAAAGTCAAGATGTTTAAATCTGCCTTGGTGTTCAGTCCATTCATGTCTATGAGGCATGACTTAACCATCTCATTAACTTTTCTTCTGGCTCCTATAGCCAATTGTACTAACTAGGATTTCCCATGCTTGCTTCTTGGTAATTGAAAACTTTCCACCATCTTAGGGTCTATATAACTATGACTAGCTCATGAATCAATTAAAATAGTAGGGGTTTGGTTGTTGATCATACCTTCCACTTCAATTATGTGGGACTAATACTGTCCTTGCTTGTTGTCCAGGGCTACATAAATCCTTGGCACATATCTGCCCATGTCCTCCACTGTTTTAGCTCGCTTTACATTGTGAACAACCCTACCTTTTTCACCTTTGTGAGGACAATCTCTAAACCTATGGTTCCCTTTACAACCCCAACATTGCATAGGTGGTTGTCTTGGCCCTTGACTCCCTATGTTAATTGTTCTAGGTTCTTTAGGTGTTTGTTGTCCTTGTGGATTATTTATGAAGAATGGTGGCTTAGCTCCCTTCTTCCTTTGATCCATATTGAATTTCTTATTGTCTTCCCAAGCCTTTTGGAAAGATGGCCTTATTTTCTGCTGATCATATAGGCATTTATCTCTCCTTATGGTCTCTTCTAATGTCTTGGGATCATCATAATGTATCTTGTCACTGATGAATGATGGAAATCCAATTAAATACCTTTGAATTTTGATTGTCTCATCCTTGATGAAAGATACATACTTCAGCAGTTCCAGAAACCTTCTCTCATATTCATCTATGGTCATACTTCCAAGCTTGAGTTCAAAGAACTCTTTCATTTTCTTGTCATAGTATCTCTTAGTCAAGTACTTCTTCTCAAAATACTTCTTGAATTCCCTCCAAGTAACACTTTTCTCTACAATGTGTTGTACCTTCACAAGTTGATCCCACCACATGGAGGCTTTTCCTTTGAGTTGATAGATATCGATTCTACCTTTTACATGAGAAGAATAATTATGCAATTGAAAATACTTCCTCATGCCTAGTAACCATGTTTCTGCATCTTCATCCTTCTTGTCCTCACCATCAAATGTAGGAGGTTTGATTTTGTTCATTTCTCTTCGCAGCTCATCCACCCCAGATCTCTTATACCTTCTCACTAGGGATAGACTCAAGTTGTTTCCTGCTCTCTTATTAGAATGCCTTTGGGAATTATGGTGATGTCTACCAGCACCTTTTTCTTTTCTTTTCTCCTCTGAAGGTTTGTGACTCCCAGATTCACTTGAGCCACTCTCCTTAACCAATTTCTTTTCTATTATGTTCAAACCCTCCAATAGCTTCATGTTGAAGTCATCCTACTGCTCTTTGGCTTTCATAAGCCTTTCATTATCAGTTTTATGGCTTTGGACATCCTTCTGCAAATTCTTAATGGTCTCAGCCATATTCATATCTTCATTCCTTTCTTCTCCATGTCCATTGGAGTTCATTCCTTCCATGCCCAAATGGACATCCACCCCTCTGCTCTCATCTTGCTGACTGTAATTCCCCTATGCTTCTTCCATTCCTATGAAATCTGCACTGGTTTGATCTGATCGAGTTGTTGTTAATTCTGCAAAACGTGCAGCCATTGAAACTTATCATGCTAACAATTCAGCAATTCAAGAGAATATGCACCATCTTGATTCAATATACACATCAGAATTATCACTCTTGGTTTCCTAGTGTTATCACCACAACAATTCTAGATAAGACCTAAGTCTCTAAAAAACAGATGCGTAGTGCCTTCCGATATACACTTGTGCAAGAAGGTGGTTTGCCGAAACCACTTTCACCAAGACGCGGTATCACGTGTCTCAACATGTCAAATCCACCACTCATGGAACAGGCAACGGCTTAGTCAGATCACCCTGCTTCACTCGTTCAGTACTTTGCAGTCATGTGATGTCAATTGAACATCACCATGTAATGAACTCAAAAGATAATCATTTGAAATGGATTGGTCGATCATGGAAACCCAATGCTTTGTACGTAATCCGTCTGTGCTTCATAAATGGAATTCTATAATTATCACTCCCAAAGTATGAAGATATCTATGTATAAATAACCGAAGTAATCTCCAAACTGCTCGACTTTCTGCTCTTTGTAAAAACGCCTTTCGATATCCATAACCTGAGATACATGGACAAGGATAAATCGAGTGAGACTAATTATTCGAGCAACATGATAGGATTTCCCGTGAATCAGAAGGAAAGAGTCCTTGCGCACATCCTAGAAACTAAGTTTCACACAAAGTCGGCTATCGACTCGCGGTTGGAAGTCAGGATGAATCCCACTGTGAAGTATTTATTCATCAACAGGCCAATCGCTAAGAAGAAAATGAGAAAGTGGCATAAGAAGGAGGAATCTACGGCTGAAGCGACCGAAAGTGTTGGAGAGAATCAACCGGTCTGGTTAGATTATTCCTTAAAGGAAGAGATTGCTAAGATGAAGTAAGTCTTCAAATAAAATAAGCATGTCTCAGTGAATTTTGAATAGCCGGTAGCAGAGGTAAAGAGTACCAGAGATGATGGGCATGTTCTTTAAACAACCCTTTTCACACCAGGCTAACTATTGTCATCCCCCTTTTGTAATTTTGTGATTAATACGACTATATAAATACATAAACATATTTTAGACTGTTTTATTACAATTTCTATTTGGTGATGTTATGAATCTTTTTTTCTTTTATAATAATTTTTTCTTGTAATCTTATATTTTATTTTCATCTATCTAAATTGGAGGAAATTAAAACTCGGAATTCTTTTTAATTAATGTTTCGATGCAGTTGTGTGTTTCTTTTTCTTTTATTATTATGCAATTTAAACTCTGACTCATCACCTTCCAAGCGACTTCACATGCACTAAAATTTGACCTGTTCATTTATATTTATCATGCATAGCGATATCACAAGGTAAAACGTTTTTTCGCACACCTAAATCTACTGTGCATTTCTTCTTCGTCACACCAACAACCTACGCACACTACTCTTGTGTTGTGCGTCGATATCCACTGCGCACAGTTTTGGTACTGCACACCGATATTCCACATGCATTTCATCCTATGCATGCACCATGTCAAGTTTAGCATATTCCATAGCACCCAATTATCTATTCACACTACTGAATACACCGTCGCGAAAAAACTTATACTCATACTTAAGCACGTACCAACAAAACTCCTCTGCGTTAAGCAATACTTGCACACCCCATGTGCACATTACTATGTGTGTGCTCACCGTGCAAGGATAAATTCAACGCGTGCATCCTCACATAATGATCTTTCGTGCGGTGCCACCATTTACCGTGCACACTGGCACAACAATGTTTTTCCGCGCGGTGCCACCATTTACCATGCACACTGGCACGCCAATGTTTTTTCGCGTGGTGCCAAAATTTACCACGCATGCCAGCACGCTAACCTTTTTCATGGATACTCCATGACTCCAATTTTTGGTCACATCAAAGTTACTCTTCTGTGAATATTCACTTCAACTGAACCCCTCTGGCCCATCCAAGCTCAGTGTTGAATTGAAGCTCTGATACCAATCTGTAACGTTCCCCCGACCACCCACAGGCCAGGGTACACCACTCCAGAGAAACCTCTCGTGCTCTAACACCAGTCGGTAACATTCCCAACCCTTAAAGGGCATACCATGATACTCTAGGGAACTTTTTTGTTCCCTTACTACGGAACATACGATAACATACCCTGTAGTCAACTGAGCTATGCCACATAAATTTACTCTTTTAACTGCATGCATCTAAATGATATAGATACAACACTCTTGCAGAAGATTTACATATAAACATAAACAAACAAGTACTTTCTGTAACATACGGCTTTTATAATGAAATAACAGTAACTATAGATATGCAACATCTAATGGAATTACCCATAAACATACAGGCAATTATAATCACATATATGATAAACCATAACATAGGCATGTAAATAACAAAGCATCATATCATTTTATCATACAATTGGTGCTTATCTTAGAAATATTGTCACCAACTGCGTACAAACTGTCCACGAACCTCCCAACCATAGACTACACTGTTCATCACTCTCAACAGTGAGTCACCCCAAAGAACTCCACCCAGGAAAAAGGGTTCCTATCTAGGCTAGGCTCATGGGAAATAGAAAGACTCTGTCTCAAGTTCTCACTCAACTAACAACCTACAACCTCTCATTCCCCACATGACTGTCCCACCCAAGGAAGTGTGCCCCTTCTCTGCTCAATAGTCCCTCGGCTGCCCCACTTCCCTTCTAGGGTTTCAGCAATAGGTCGGACTGGAAGTCTCAGAGAATTGTAGCTACAGTTTAGCACCTTTGAGAATCAATTCCCAACAATTCTCTTGCTCAGATAATTTCTTATGGGCCTGACAACCTGCTTCTTCAATCCCACTCCAAGATAACCAGGTACACCAACCGAAAAGGGCTATGGGAACAGGCTCCAGAATGGTGAAATGGTTGTCTCAAGGATAACAAAATTCATGAGTGAAAATGGTCATGGAATCATTGACTGGATAACTAAGTGTGGAAAGAATTACTGTGAACTATTTGTGGAAGTCCTTGTGCAAAAAGATGGTCGGGCTACTGGTAAGGTATCTCCTGAAAGTCACCAAATGAGCTAAGTTCCCCCACGATATGAATGCATGTCCCCAACTTGACACTTGTCATATTGGAAGTTACTTTGGTCCACTTGTCCCCAACTTTAGAACTTAGGATAAAAATAATTATCCATTACGCTTTAGGAAATATTAATATAATATTCCCTTAACTTTTGGCCCTCCCTTTCCCTAACTGGTGAAGTTCAGTCCCCCGTCTCTTTTATCGTGATTGGTGTGCGTGCAGTGATGTATTTTGTATTAATCATGAGTCATGTACAAAGTAGGCGCATTTCCCTTTGATGTCTAGGCGTTCCAGCTTAATACCAAAACATAAGCATCCTAGCTTATAATAACTGTCTCACCAGCCTATAACACATATCATATACACGAGGCTCGTTGTCCTCCATACTACACGCGGTATCCTGGCATGTGCATATTACATCATTTTACTATGCAGGTCATGCGTACACTGTGCCACAAGACATGCATTACCAAATGAGGTCAAAATAGCTCAGCAGCTTAAGTACATTTATATTACATTTACAATTGGGTTAAGTCGAGGGATATTACAATGACACTTAGAGATGATTACCAATATCCCATTAAGGGAGTGGGAGAATCAAACTACAAACTGAATTCAGGGAATTCAATGAAGATGAAGGACGTACTCTATGTACCATGTTTGACAAAGAACCTACTCTCCATTTCAGCTTTAGAAAAGAAAGGCTTCAGAGTTGCCTTTATAGATGGAGAAGTTCTTATGTGGGCTAAAGGAGA
>ML785455.1:125711-155588 GCA_009831015.1 Picea engelmannii
TTGCCTTTATAGATGGAGAAGTTCTTATGTGGGCTAAAGGAGAAACCTTAAATGAAGCAATCATCATTGGAAGTGAAGAAAATGGCTTGTATAAACTAAAGGGTCACTCAGAGGCTGCCATGAGCATGCCATTGAAAACTCATGTGAACTTTGGAATAGAATATTATCTCACATTAACTACAAGGTACTACCATACATATGCAAAGCTGTCACAGGTTTACCAGAACTCAAGGTTGATCATGAAGGCGTATGCAATGGATGTGCACAAAGGAAGAACATCAAGAACCATTTTCTGAAGAGAGACAACAAAGAAAAAGGAGTCCTATAACTCATCCATTCAGATGTGTGTGGCCCAATGCCATCATCCTCCACGAGTGGGTATGTATACTATGTATCATTCATTGATGATTATTCTCATAAGACATGGTTGTATTTTTTGAAATCTAAAGATGAAGTGTTCAACAAGTTCAAGGAATTCAAAGCCTTGATAGAGAATCTTTCTGAAAGAAATATCAAGATACTCAGGTCAGATAATGGAGGAGAATACACCTCAAAAGAGTTCGTGAACTTCTGCAAATATGTTGGGATCAAGACGGAACTCACTACTCCCTATAATCCTCAACAAAACAGTGTGGCTGAAAGAAAGAAGAGAACGATAATGGAAGCTGTGAATACCATGATCCGCGATCAATATATTCCTATGTGCTTATGGGAAGAAGCAACAATGACAATGGTATATGTTGAAAATCGATTGTCCCATAGTGGACTTGGGTTCAAGACCCCGGAAGAGATGTTCACCGAAAAGAAGCCAAAGGTAAGCCATCTCAAAATATTTGGCTGCCCAGTATTCATACATATACCGAAAGAGAAAAGAAACAAGTTGGAACCCTCGGGAAAGAAGTGAATATTTGTGGGATATTGTGAGGTCTCCAATGCCTTCAGGATCTATATACCAGGTCACCACCACATTGAGATCAACAGGGATGTGACCGTTGACGAAGATGAAACGCTCAAGAAATCGAGAAAATGCCAGCTTGAAGAGGTATATGAAGAGGAACCCGTAATCCATAGAGTTGCAGAATTAGTGAGGGAGGTTCCCATAGATGTTGAACCAGTGAGGGAAGTCGTAACTTCCCCTGACGAGAAAATTCTAGAAGATCATGACGTAGTAGAGTTTCAAGAACCTCCTCAGATGACGATCCTCCATAAAATAAATTCAGCTTAGGCTAGAGAGATTATTCAAGATGGAGAGAAGTATGGTGTTCCTGAAGGAACCATGAGACATGTGAAGAAACCTAAGATATTCTCTAGTTATATGGCTTTGATGTGTGATCTCCTAGAAAAGGATCCTACCTCCTTTGAAGAAGCCATTTAGAAGAAAGAATGGGCAGATGCCATGACAGAAGAATACCAATTCATAATAAATAACGATGTATGGGAAATAGTTCCCAGATCGAATAGCAAGGATGTGGTATTGCCCAGATGGCTCTTCAAAATAAAACATGTTGCAGATGGAAGTATTGAAAAGTATAAAGAAAGATTTGCAACTCCTGGATTTTCTCAAAAAGAAGGCATTGACTATGAAGAGACATTCGCTCATGTAGCTAGATACACTTCGATCAGAACCATCATAGCCCTTGTAGCTAAGATGAAGTGGAAGTTACACCAAATGGACGTAAAGACAACTTTCCTAAATGGTGTTATCGAAGAGGAAGTGTATATAGAGCAACCTCAAGGATTTGAAGCTGAAAATAGGAAGTCTCATGTCTGCAAGTTGAAGAAAGCCTTGTACGGATTGAAGCAATCTCCTAGAGCTTGGTATGGCCGAATAGAAAAATTTCTGATGAGCTTGGGATTTACCAAAAGTAAATCAAATTCTAACCTCTACTTCAAGGTTATGAATGATGAGCCAGTAATACTATTACTATAACATTTATTCAGTTGCAATGCTGAAATTTCTCTAATGGTTCTTGCCCTGGGAATTCCTTGTACCTTCCTTAGTTTCCCTTCCTCATCCAGGCAAGCAAATGCTTTTTTGTGACAGTCTAAGAGAGTGTCATGTTGGTCCAACCAATCCATCCCAATTAGACATACATAGGAACCTAAAGGCAAGATGTTTAAATCTGCCTTGGTGTTCAGTCCATTCATGTCTATGAGGCATGACTTAACCATCTCATTAACTTTTCTTCTGGCTCCTGTAACCAGTTGTACCAACTAGGATTCCCCATGCTTTCTTCTTGGTAATTGAAAACTTTCCACCATCTTCGGGTCTATATAACTATGACTAGCTCATGAATCAACTAAAATAGCAAGGGTTTGGTTGTTGATCATACCTTCCACTTCGATTATGTGGGATTTATACTCTCCTTGATTGTTGTCCAGGGCTGCATAAATCCTTGGCACATATCTACCCATGTCCTCCATTGTTTCAGCTCGCTGTGCATTGTGAACAACCCTACCTTTTTCACCTCTGTGAGGAAAATCTCTAAACCTATGGTCCCCTTTACAACCCCAACATTGCATAGGTGGTTGTCTTGGCACTTGACTCCTTGTGTCAATCGTTCATGGTTCTTTAGGTGTTTGTTGTCCTTGTGGATTATTTATGAAGAATGGTGGCTTAGCTCCCTTCTTCCTCTGATCCATATTGAATTTCTTATTGTCTTCCCAAGCCTTTTGGAAAGATGGCCTTACTTTCTGTTGATCATATATGCATTTATCTCTCCTTATGGTCTCTTCTAATGTCTTGGCATCATCATACTGTATCTTTTCACTGATGAATGATGGAAATCCACTTAAATACCTTTGAATTTTGATTGTCTCAACCTTGATGAAAGAGACATACTTCAATAGTTCTATAAACCTTCTCTCATATACATCTACGGTCATACTTCCATGCTTGAGTTCAAAGAAATCTTTCATTTTCTTGTCATAGTATCTGTTATTCAAGTACTTCTTCGCAAAATACTTCATGAATTCCCTCCAAGTAACAATTTTCTCTACAATGTGTTGTACCTTCACAAGTTGATCCCACCACATGGAGGCTTTTCCTTTGAGTTGATAGATAGTGATTCTACCTTCTGCATGAGAAGAATAATTATGCAATTGAAAATACTTCCTCATGCCTAGTAACCATGTTTCTGCATCTTCATCCTTCTTGTGCTCACCATCAAATGTAGGAGGTTTGATTTTGTTCATTTCTCCTCACAGCTCATCCACCCCAGATCTCTTATACCTTCTCACCAGGGATAGGCTCGAGTTGTTGCCTTCTCTCTTATTGGAATACCTTTGGGAATGATGGTGATGTCTACCAACACCTTTTTCTTTTCTTTTCTCCTCTGAAGGTTTGTGACTCCCAGATTCACTTGAGCCACTCTCCTTAACCAATTTCTTTTCTATTCTGTTCAAACCCTCCAATAGCTTCATGTTGAAGTCATCCTACTACTCTTTGGCTTTCATAAGCCTTTCATTATCATCTTTATGGATTTGGACATCCTTCTACAAATTCTTAATGGTCTCAACCATATTCATATCTTCATTCCTTTCTTCTCCATGTCTGTTAGAGTTCGTTCCTTCCATGCCCAAATGGACATCCACCCTTCTGCTCTCATCTTGCTGACTATAATTCCCCTGTGCTTCTTCCATTCCTATGGAATCTGCACTGGTCTAATTTGATCGAGTTGTTTTTAATTCTGCAAAACGTGCATCCATCGAAACTTATCATGCTAACAATTCAACAATTCACGAGAATATGCACCATATTGATTCAATATACACATCAGAATTATCACTCCCGGTTTCCTGCTGTTATCACCACAACAATTCTAGATAAGACCTAAGTCTCTAAAACACAGATGTGTAGTTCCTTCCGAGATACACTTGTGCAAGAAGGTGGTTTTCCAAAACCACTTTCGCCAAGACACGGTATCACGTGTCTCAACATGTCAAATCCACCATTCATGGAGAGGGCGATGACACTGTCAGATCACCCTGCTTCACTCCTTCAATACTTCGTAGTCATGTGACGTAAAATGAACGTCGCCATGTAATGAAATCAAAATCTAACCATTTGAAATGGATTGGCCGAGCATGGCAACCCAACGCTTTTTACGTAATCTATCTGTGCTTCATAAATGGAATTCTATAATTACCACTCCCCAAGTATGAATATATCTGTGTATCCATAACCGAAGTAATCTCCAAACTTCTGGGCTTTCTACTCTTTGTAAAAACACCTTTCAGTATCCAAAACCTGAGATACATGGACAAGGCTAAATCGAGTGAGACTGGTTATTCAAGAAACATGCTAGGCTTTCCTGCGAATCAGGAGGAAAGAGTCCTTGCGCACATCCTAGCAACTAAGTTTCACACAGAGCCAGCTATCGACTCGTGGTTGGAAGTAAGGATGAATCCCACTATGAAGGATTTAGTCATCAACAGGCCAGCCGCTAAGAAGAAAAGGAGCAAGTGACATAAGAAGGAGGAATTTATGGCTGAAGCGACTCAAAGTGTTGGAGAGAATCAACTGGTCTGGTTAGATTATTCCTTAAAGGTGGAGATCACTAAGATGAAGTAGGTCTTCAAATAAAATAAGCATGTCTCAGTGAATTTTGAACAGCCAATAGCAGAGGTAAAGAGTACCATAGATGATAGGCCTGTTCTTTAAACAACCCTTTTCACAACAGGCTAACTATTGTCATCCCCCCTTTGTAATTTTTTGATTAATACGACTATTTAAATATAGAAACATATTTTAGACTGTTTTATTACAATTTCTATCTGGTGATGTTATGAATCTTGTTTTCTTTTATAATAAGTTTTTCTTGTAATCTTATATTTTATTTTCATCTGTCTAAATCGGAGGAAATTAAAACTCAGAATTCTTTTTAATTAATGCTTCGATGCGGTTGTTTGTTTCTTTTTCTTTTATTATTATGCAGTTTAAACTTTGACTCATCGCCTTCCAAGAAACTTTGCACACACTAAACTTTGACCTGTTCATTTATATTTATCGTGCATAGCGATATCACAAGGTAAAATGATTTTCCATGCACCTAAATCTACTGTGCATTTCTTCTTCGTCGCACCGACAACTTGCGCACACTACTCTTGTGTTGTGCATCAATATCCACTGCGCACAGTTTTGGTACCACACACTGATATTCCACATGCATTTCATCCTATGCATGCACCATGTCAAGTTTATCATATTCCATAGTGCCCAATTATTTGCGCACTCTACTGAATAAACCGTCGCGAAACAAATTATACTCATACTTAAGCGCGTAACAACAAAAATCCTCTGCGTTAAGCAATACTTGTGCACCCCATGTGCACATTACTACATGTGTGCTCATTGCGCAAGGATAAATTCAGCGCATGCATCCTCACATAATGATCTTCTGCACAGTGCCACCATTTACCACACACACTGGCACACCAATGATTTCCGCGCGGTGCCACCATTTACCACGCACACTGGCACGCCAACATTTTTCCGCACGGTGCCAAAATTTACCGCGCGTGCTAGAACGCCAACCTTTTTCATGGATACTTCGTGACTCCAATTTTTGGTCACATCGAAGTTACTCTTCTATGAATATTCGCTTCAAATGAACCTCTCTAGCCCATCCAAGCTTAGTGTTGAACTGAAGCTTTGATACCAATCTGTAATGTTCCCCCAACCATCCATAGGCTAAGATATGCCACTCCAGAGCAACCTCTCATGCTCTAACACCAATCGGTAACATTCCCGACCCTTAAAGGCCGGACCATGCTACTCTAGGGAACTTTTCGTTCCCTTACTGCGAAACATATGGTAATAGATACAGTAGTCAACTGAGCTATGCAACATAAATTTACTCTTTTAACTACATGCATCTAAATCATATACATACAACACTCTTGCGTAAGATTTACATATAAACATAAACAAACAATTACTTTCTGTAACACATGACTTGTATATTGAAATAACAATAACTACAAATATGCAACATCTAATGGAATTAGCCATAAACATACAAGCAATTATAATCACATATATGATAAATCGTAACATAGGCATGTAAATAACAAAGCAACATATCATTTTATCATACAATTGGTACTTATCTTAGAAATATTGTCACCAACTGCATACAGACCGTCCACAAACCTCCCAACCATAGAATACAATGTTCATCACTCTCAACAGTGAGTCACCCCTGAGCTGGGACTGAACTCCACCCAGGAAAAAGGGTTCCTTTCCAAGCTAAGGCTCATGGGGAATAGGAAAGACTTCGTCTCAGGTGCTCACTTAACTAACAACCTACAACCTCTCATTCCCCACATGCCCGTCCCACCCAAGGAAGTGTGCCCCTTCTCTGCTCAACAGTCCCTCGGCTGCCCCACTTCCCTTCTAGGGCTTCAGCAACAGGCTGGACCGGAAGTCTCAGAGCATTGTAGCTGTAGTTTAGCACCTTCGAGAATCAATCCCCAACAATTATCTCACTCAGACAATTGCTCACGGGCCTGACAACTCGCTTCTTCAATCCCACTCCAAGCTAACCAGGTACACCAACTGAAAAGGGCTATGGGAATAGGCTCCGGTATGGTGAAATGGTTGTCTCAAGGATAATGAAATGAATGAGTGAAAATGATCATGGAATCATTGAATGGATAACTGAGTGTGGAAAGAATCACTATGAACTATTTTTGGAAGTCCTTGTGTGAAAAGATGGTTGACCTGTTCGTAAGGTATCTCTTGAAAGTCACCAAATGAGCTAAGTTCCCCCATGATATGAATGCATGTCCCCAACTTGACACTTGTCATATCGGAAGTTACTTTGGTCCACTTGTCCCCAACTTTAGAACTTAGGATAAAAATAATTATCCATTATGCTTTAGGAAATATTAATATAATATTCCCTTGACTTTTGGCCCTCCCTTTCCCTAATTGGTGAAGTTTAGTCCCCCATCTCTTTTATTGTGGTCGGTCTGTGTGCAATGATGTATTTTGTATTAATCATGAGTCATGTACAAAGTAGGCGCATTTCCCTTTGATGTCTAGGTGTTCCAGCCTAATACCAAAACATAAGCATCCTAACTTATAATAACTGTCTCACCAGCCTATAACACATATCATATACACGAGCCTTGTTGTCCTCCATACTGTGTGCACCTTAGTTACTATGTGCGGTATCCTGGAATGTACATATTACATCATTTTACTACGCAGTTCATGCATACACTGTGCCACAAGACATGCATTACCAAATGAGGTCAAAACATCTCACCATCTTAAGTACATTTATATTACATTTACAATTGGGTTCGGTCGAGGGATATTACAATGACACTTGGAGATGATTACCAATATCCCATCAAGGGAGTGGGAGAATCAAACTACAAACTAAATTCAGGGAATTCAATGAAGATGAAGGACGTACTCTATGTACCAGGTTTGACAAAGAACTTACTCTCCATTTCAGCTTTAGAAAAGAAAGGCTTCAGAGTTGCCTTTATAGATGGAGAAGTTCTAATGTGGGCTAAAGGAGAAACCTTAAATGAAGCAATCATCATTGAAAGTGAAGAAAATGGCTTGTATAAGCTAAAGGGTCACTCAGAGGCTGCCGTGACCACGCCATTGAAAACTCATGTGAACTTTGGCATATAATATTAGCTCACATTAAATACAAGGTGCTACCATACATATTCAAAGCTGTCACAGGTTTACCAGAACTCAAGGTTGATCATGAAGGCGTATGCAATGGATGTGCACAAGGGAAGAACATCAAGAACCCTTTTCCGAAGAGAGACAACAAAGCAAAAGGAGTCCTATAACTCATCCATTCAGATGTGTGTGGGCCAACGCCATCGTCCTCCATGAGTGGGTATGTATACTATGTATCTTTCATTGATGATTATTCTTGTAAGACCTGGTTGTATGTTTTGAAATCTAAAGATGAAGTGTTAAGCAAGTTCAAGGAATTCAAAGCCTTGATAGAGAATCTTTCTGAAAGAAATATCAAGATACTCAGGCCAGATAATGGAGGAGAATACACCTCAAAAGAGTTCGTGAACTTCTGCAAAGATTTTGGGATCAAGAGGGAACTCACTACTCCCTATAATCCTCAACAAAATGGTGTGGCTGAAAGAAAGAACAGAATGATAATGGAAGCCGTGAATACCATGATCCATGTTCAATATCTTCCTATGTGCTTATGGGCAGAAGCAACAATGACAGTTGCATATGTTGAAAATCAATTGCCCCATATTTCACTTGGGTTCAAGACCCCGAAAGAGATGTTCACCGGAAAGAAGCCAGAGGTAAGCCATCTCAAAATATTTTTCTACCCAATATTTATACATATACCGAAAGAGAAAAGAAGCAAGCTGGAACCCTCATGAAAGAAGGGAATATTTGTGGGATACTGTGAGGTCTCCAAGGCCTTCAAGATCTATATACTAGGTCACCACCACATTGAGATCAGTAGGGATGTGACCTTTGATGAAGATGCAGCGCTCAAGAAATCGAGAAAATGCTAGCTTGAAGAGGTATATGAAGAGGAACCCATAATCCCTAGAGTTTCAGAATCAGTGAGGGAGGTTTCCAGAGCTGCTGAACCAGTGAGGGAAATCATAACTTCCCCTGATGAGGAAATTCTAGAAGATCATGACGTAGCAGAGTTTCAAGAACCTCCTCAGATGAAGATCCTCCATAAAATAAAGCCAGCTTGGGATAGCGAGCTTATTCAAGATGGAGAGAAGTATGGTGTTCCTGAAGGAACCACGAGACATGTGAAGAAACCTAAGCCATTCTCCAGTTATATCGCCCTTGCAGCTAAGATGAAGTGGAAGTTACACTAGATGGACGTAAAGACATATTTCCTAAATGGTGTTATCGAAGAGGAAGTGTATATAGAGCAACCTCAAGGATTTGAAGTTGAAAACAATAAGTCTCATGTCTATAAGTTGAAGAAAGCCTTGTACAGATTGAAGCAAGCTCCTAGATCTTGGTTTGGCCGAATAGACAAATTTTTGACGAGCTTGGGCTTTACCAAGTGTAAAGAAGATTCTAACCTCCACTTCAAGGTTATGAATGATGATCCAGTAATACTATTACTATATGTGGATGACTTATTCTTAACTAGAGAATAAAATCTCATCATTGAATGTAAGAAGAGACTCGCTTCAGAATTTGAGATGAAATACCTTGGCCTAATGCACTATTTCTTAAGTCTTGAGGTATGCCAGACTCTAGAGAGGATCTTCCTTAACCAAGGGAGGTATGCAGTCGAAATATTGAAGAGATTCGACATGTTAGAGTGCAATCCCATGAATACACCCATGGAAAAGAACCTGAAGCTATTGGTTGATACTTCGTTAGAATTGATTGATGCCACACTGTACAGAAAGATTATGGGATTGATGATGTGCCTGACAAACACCAGACCAGATATTTGTTTTTCCATGAACACTTTGATTCAGTTTCTAGTAGAACCCATACATGTTCACCTTGTGGTTGCAAAACATGTGATGAGGTACCTTAAGGGTACATTAGATTTTGGTATCAATTATGATGGAGATCATGATTTCAAATTAAGTGGGTTCACTGTTTCAGATTGGGTAGGAAGTGTTTCTGATAGAAAAGGAACTTCAGGATGTTGTTTCAGTTTGGGATCAACCATGATCTCGTGGCAGAGTAGGAAGCAATCCATCATTTCTCTCAGCACAGTGGAAGCAGAATACATTGTTGCATGTTCTGCTAGCTGCGAAGCTATATGGCTTCGAAAGTTACTTACCGACCTATTTGACCTAGAGATGTAAAAAACCACGATCCTATGTGACAACCAGAGATGCATAAAGATGATAGAGAATCTTGTATTCCATGATAGGTTGAAGCACATAGAGATTTGTTATCATTACATCCATGACATGGTGTAGAGAGGAGCCTTAAAGATTTAGTACGTTAGCACGAATGAATAGGTTGCTAATGTATTGACCAAGCCTTTATCTCGTGTAAAGTTTCATCACTTTCTAGATAAGCTTGGTATAGTCCGAAAGGACCTTCCTTGAAAGGGGGAGTAGTTGTTGTGATGAGACATCTCTTGCTTCCAGCTTGAGTGTTTTGACATAAAGTAAAAATATGTGATGAGACTAGTACTGTTCTTCCAACTTGACAGCTGTAACGAAAAGCCAGTCTAGTATCTAGCTTCCAACCTGGTGGTTGTGACGTAAAGCAAGACGATGTGATGAGACTACTACTGTTCTTCCGGCTTGACAGCTGTGATGTAAAGCCAGTCTAGTATCTTGCTTCCAACCTGATGGTTGTGACATAAAGAAAGAAAATGTGATGATATGCTTCTGGCTTGATATATGTGATGTAAATCCAGTCTATTATCTTGCTCCCATCTTGAGTGTTGTGACGTAAAGAAAGACGTTGAGATGAGACTAGTACTATGCTTTCATCTTGATATTTGTGACGTAAATCCAGTCTAGTATCTTACTTCCATCTTGAGTGTTGTGACGTAAAGCCAGTCTAGTATCTTTCTTCCAGCTTGAGTGCTGTGACGTAAATAAAGACGATGAGATGAGACTAGTACTATGCTTCCAGCTTGAGAAGTTGTGACGTAAATCCAGTCTAGTATCTTGCTTCCAGCTCAATTGCTATGATGTAAAGAAAGACGAGTACTGAGCTTCCAGCTTAACAACTGTGATGTAAAGCCAGACCTGTATTATGATGATCCAACCTCGTGCTATGATGATGATGATGTATTAGTTTTATACTAATACATATTGATGCAGATGATGATTGCATTCCTTTGAGAATGACAATGTTGCCGATGAAGAAAACTTCCGATGATTTATAGATATGCTAGTCAGTGTTCCAAGATGATATTGATGATGTTGTTGATGATAAAGGCCTCTCTCTCATCTGATGTTGCTATAGAATACCCTTCTTGTTAAGGGGGAGTGTTGAAATAATGTAACTGCAAAGTGTATTCTTATTATTATTTGATATATTATTCATTGGATCAATCCCCATTGTGGATTGATCATGTCAGATATTGTAAGAGGACCAAATCCCATTTTTTGGATTGGTCATAATGTAATTGTAATAGGTAGAAAGAGAAGTCATCCCCAGAATTTATCAAAGAGGCCCCGTAATATAACAAAGGTGGTTATAACCACCTAGGAGAAGAAGTCGGCCCTGCCAGTGAAAGGACACTCTCACACGTGCCAGTCTTGTATAAATAAAGAGGCCAGCGCCTCACTTAGACACACACTCACTTGTTCATTGAGAGAGAAGTTTCGGAGCTGTAGTTGGAGAAGAGAGAGAGAGAGAGAGGCGCATCTTTGGGAGAGGACATTCTATACTTGTTTGAGTTATCTCTTGGCATTGTATTGGCTATCTATAATAAGGAATTTTTGCTGGGTTTTATTCCCTTGGAGGGTTTCCCAGAATAAATGTTGTGTCTCTTGTGATTGTGTATTTCTCAGTGATCTTATCTTATGTTGTTGTTATCTATTGAAATGCAAAGAACTATAATAATGGCTTAAACATTAACAATTCCCACATACTCAATACATAAAAAGATGAAGAATAAAATGTGACCCCCATCAACAAGGAGCCAACAAAAGCCTTAGATCTGTTTCTCAGATCCAAGCACAAATATGCATCCCATACAAAAGATCCCGAAACCACAAGAATTAGAATTGCTTCATTGGTCACTTATCATGCAAGTGCCACAATTTCTCTGTCACATATAACTGATTGATTTGATGTGAAAGAAGAATATATAGAAGAAATAAGATGACCTTGTTGCCTTGCTGCAGTCTCTCTCTTTTGCTTCAGACCTATAACACGCATGCTATGCTGCAACATTTAATGACAAAACAACATAATAAAAAGCATGCTTACATTAGCTTCTTCAGAACTTATCTTGCTGATATGAAGCTCTACTGCAAAAAAAGACCTCGTCATTTAATTTGCATCACCAAATCACCTAAAAATGACTGTCAAATTGTCTCCATCCGAGTCGGACACTTTCAGGCCCAAGAGACACCTCTGCCTTGGTTACCGTGCCACTGACTCTACAATAAATGAATCATTCTGGAGTTAATCTAAAAAATGTTTTCTCAATATCATAAAACTAACACCACCACTGCATTCATGGAATCATTTTACCTAAAAATGACTGTCTCCACGCCTCAATCTGAGATGGACACTTTCGGACCCAAGATGCACCCTCGCCTCGGTTTGTGTGCCAAAATCTGTACAAACCGTACAGATCCGTACCAGGATGTATAGTCTGTACCGCACAAATATCTCTCTTGTGCTCCGTGCGCCAGTGTCTTCTCCTCCTCTAACTGTGAACTAGAATGCCCTTCTTATACAAATTCTCAGGCGATTGAGCATTGATGAGGTCGTTGGCCAAATGGTTAGCGGAGATAACTTTATAAGTTGGTTGTTGAGGAGGTTACAGGTTCAAATCCCACAGAATCCTCCTTTTAACACATGGCTGGTGCGCTCCGCTAATTCTAGCTGTTTCTTTGGCGACGGTTTAAACAACATAATGTTATTTTTGGCGGCGAATTTGGCATATACCCCCAAAAATGGCGGAAGGCTAACTATTTCTGGAAGAAAATTTAGTGGAGGTTATATATAGCGGATCTGCTATATATAGTAGAAATTCTTCCATATATGGCAGAGTTCTATTAATATATATATTTTTAATTATTTTTTCATGGAGGGTCCTTGTGCATTTCGGGGGTGCCACATGGCATGTCCCCATTGGGCCACGGGGCATCATCTGATTTGTCCACTTGGATGATGACATCATCTCTATACCAGAATATCCACGTCATCTCATGACATGTGGCACCTTCTGGTGGTGCCATGTGACGTCCCCTGGGGGTGCCACGTGACACTTTTTCACTAGTCCACATGGTGCCCTAAAAACCCCAAATCCGAGTGACACATGGAAGCCTCTAGTGCTGCCACTTGGCATGCTGACATCATCATGACACATGTCAATCTAAGTGATTTACACATAGGCTGTACATATTTTGATGTCAACAATACGGATGTTGACTCATCCATGTTGACTGGGCTGGGTTGACCAAAACTTTGGCCGCTTATGGATTTTGATCCGTAACTCCATTTGATGAGTCGTTTGTGCCGTTGGAAATATTGCGACGCGCTTTTGAAGATCATGCTGTTTTAATTGAGTTATGGGAACTTTGAATTTTTTCCCTTTTCTACATGTTGAGGCCATTTTGAGCCTCCTGGGACACTTCTGTGTGTTCTGGGACACTTCTAAAACTTCTTTGATGTTCCCTAGATCCATCTGTATTATGTCTCCCAACTGAAAGGAATTTTGGTCCCCAGAAGTCATTACATTATAAGTTTCATGTCCATTGGACTTACAATAAGAAACCCTTACCCAAACTACCTCACAAGGCCTAACAATATCAACATGTGCCAGAAAAAAAGAAGCAATATCAACAATTATCACTTTTACACAATACCCTTCTATGGGGTTTGAATCGCAACATGTGATTTACAAAATATGGCCACTCTCGACTAACCCAAAAGGATTTTCCCCATTTGTTCAACCATTTTTCCGAACATGTCCTCTTTACTGAGCTGTCCTTTCTCTGGTAGTTGGTCTTCTCCTGTTGGAGAATTTTCCTGCAACACTGTCTGACTAGTTGTCTCCCTCAGAGATGTCTTCCTGGTATTCTTTTCCCTCTTTGGACGTAAAACTGGATGTAAGGCCCAACAAGTGGCCCGATGATGCCCATATTTTCTACAATGGTTGTAGTAACCTTTCTCCATCAAAGGTGCATTCCCCCTGCTCTTTTCTGTGTGTGGAAATAAATATGCCATCCTTGTCCTTCTCGGTTGCCATAACATTCTTGCACAAGGATTTTCTCTTCCAACACCGGGACATTGCGTGGTTACTCAATCCACAAAAAGTGCATGGTCTTTGATGCCAAAAGCTTTGTTTTATATGATTAACATGCTTATAATCAAATGGCATTTTAGATTTTTGAGATTTATTATACCTTGGTGAGTTTTCTTTGGAGTCAGACTGACAAGAAAAGTTGGTCTCAAATATGTCATTGTGATGCTCATCTCTCCCTGGAGATGTCTCGAATCCTCTATCATGAGAAGTTGTGCTCTCAGCCTGTACGGAATAAATTTCATCTCTTGATGAACTGTTGACCTCTAGAGTCTCAGTGACTGTCTTGGGGTCTTCTTCTTGAATGGTTTTGGAGCTTTCTGCAACATCCTTTGGGACATAGACTATCCCATCATATCGAGGTCAAAACACTGCCTCGACAGGATCTACAATACCTTGGCCATTAGTTCCAAGGCCTCCTCCTTTGTATCCCATTTTTCTCATCAACTTCAAGCCGATGCAGGGAGCATGTTGTTCAAGGATTTCAAAAGAATCATCAACATTAATCAAGAAAGGAACTACACATATTTTATTTATCTCTACCTCAAACTGGGACCCTTGGTCTTCTTCTTGATATGTGTCCAGTTGTTCTTGGTGAGAATGATCAGTGGAAGATGCTTCTAGGAATCCTCCTTGGTTTATGGATGCATGTAGGCCATCTTCATTTGCTTGAAAAGTGTGCATGCATTTGTAGTGTCATGCTCGTACCCATAACTGGTGAAGTTTCCATGGTCACAATATGGTCTTGTCACCGTCTCATTCATAGAGCCTTCCTCTGTCTACATCTTCATGGCTTGCAACTGCTCTTGCAACCTTTGGTTCTCTTCTTCTGCAACATGCAACAATGTCTTCAATCCAACATTCTCTTCTTGAATCATTTGGTTGAACTCTTGAAGCTCATTGAACAATGATTGTTTTGGTGACCTTGCCATCCTTTGCTTCAACACCTGCAATCGGTATCAAGCCTGCTCTCATACCACATGATCTGAACCCGAGAGCGATAAGTTTCCCATAATTGATTGATTCTGTCACTCCTTCAAAAGGGTCAATTCTAGATCGTTTTATTTGAGCGATTTGCAATTAAAGGTAAAGTTGAAGTCTTATAAAATTGAATTTGAAGTGAATGAAAACTCTTTAGTTTTCCTTATGTGTGATATGTCATGCTTGCATTTAACATCCTATGTGTAGAAATTCATAGAAACGAAACATAAGAACATAATACACATAATGAATATGACAATTCCCTTCATAACGGAGTTCGCCCGATGTGGGCTACCTCTCCGGGTCATGCTCCAAAGCCTGACCTCTTTATTCTCCTCGATGTAATGATGTCTCCCCTTTACAAGTTGTAAGGCCAAAGTCCCTCTTTGGTGACGACAACAAGAGATCAGAATGTGGTCAAGAATGTATACAGCTTCACAAGTTCTACTCATGAGGCATCCATGATACTGACATGGACATCATTCCCACATACTCAATACATAAAAATATGAAGAATAAAATATGACCCCCATCAACATGGAGCCATCGAAATCCTTAGATATGCTGCTCAGATCCAAGCACAAATATGCACCCCATACAAAAGATCCTGAAACCACGAGAATCAAAACTGCTTCATTGGTCACTTATCATGCAAGTGCCACAATTTATCTATCACATATAACTAATTGATTTGATGTGAAAGAAGAATAGATAGAAGGAATAAGTTGATCTTGTTGCCTTGCTATAGCCTCTCTCTTCTCCTTTAGACTTATAACACACATGCTATGCTGCAACATTTAATGACAA
The DNA here is from genome assembly GCA_009831015.1 of Picea engelmannii. Classification (NCBI taxonomy): domain Eukaryota; kingdom Viridiplantae; phylum Streptophyta; class Pinopsida; order Pinales; family Pinaceae; genus Picea; species Picea engelmannii. The sequence continues at coordinate 141,449 of ML785455.1, forward strand.
AACAACATAATAAAAATCATGCTTACATTGGCTTCTCCAACACTTAGCTTGTTGATATGAATCTTTGTTGCAAAAACATACCTCGTCATTGAATTTGTGTCGCTGAATTACCTAAAATTGACTGTCAAATCATCTCCATCCGAGTCAGACACTTTCAGGCCCAAGAGACACCTCTGCCTCGATTACCCTCTGCAATAAATGACTCATTCTGGAGATAAGATACAAATTTTTTTCTCATATTGGAAAAATAACACCACCACTATGTTTGTGGTGTCATTTTACCTAAAACTTATTGTCTCCACACCTCAATCAAAGCCGAACACTTTCGGACCCAAGAGGCACCTTTGCCTTGGTTTGTGTGCCAAAGTTTGTATAGCCCATACAGATCTGTACCAGGCCATACAGTCCATACTAGGATGTAAGGGAACACTCATCTCTCTCTCTCATGCTTCGTGCACTTGTTTCTTCTCCTGCCCAAACTCTGAACCATAATGCCCTTCTTATACAAATTCTCAGGCGGTTGAGCATTGATGAGGCCATTGGCCAAATGGTTAGCAGAGCTAACTTTAGACGTTGGCTGTTGAAGAGGTTCTAGGGTCTAATCTCATGAAATCCTCCTTTTAACACACAATTGGTGTGCTTCGCTAATTCTGGCGGTTTCTTTGGCAGCGATTTAAACGGCGAAATGCTTTTTTTGGCAGCGAATTTGGCATATACCCCCAAAAACGACAAAATGCTAACTATTTCTTGAAGATAGTTTAGCAGAGGTTATATATAGAGGATCTTCTATATATAGTAGAACATCTGCCATATATGGCGGAGTTCTATTAATATATATATTTTAATTATTTTTTCATGGAGGGTTCTTGTGCATTTTGGGGGTGCCATGTGGCGCATCCCCATTGGGCCACGTGGCATCATATGATTTGTCCACTTGGCCTTCCATGTCATCTGTGTACCAGAATATCCACATCATCTCATGACATGTGGTACCTTCCTTATGGTTCCATGTGGCATCACCTAGGGGTGCCACGTGTCACTTTTTCATTGGTCCACGTGGCACCCTAAAAACCCCAAATTCGTGTGACACGTGGCAGCCTCTGGTGCTTCCACATGGCATGTTGATGTCATCATGACATGTGTCACTCTATGTGCTTGCCATGTAGGATGTACAGATCTTGACCTCATCTGTATGGATGTTGATGTCAGCAGTACAGATGTTGACTCATCCTTGTTGACTAGGCTAGGTTGACCAAAACTTTGACCACTTATAAATTTTGATTTGTAACTCCGTTTGACGAGTCGTTTGCACCGTTGGAAATCTTGAGACACACTAGTAACGATCATGTTGTTTTAATTGAGTTTTGGGAACTTTGAATTTTTTCCCTTTTCTCCCTGTTGAGGCCATTCTGAGCCTCCCGGGACACTTCTGAGCATTCTGGGACACTTCTGAAACTTCTTTGATGTTACATAGATCCATCTGGATCAATGACTCTCTTTAAAACCAATATTTTTCACTTGGGAGGTTTAGACCCAAATAACTATCACAATGTTGTGCATGCTACCTGACCACGTCCTTATATTGATGGAGCCTATCGTCAGCCTTAAATCCTTTCCTTTCCTCCATTTACTATCATGATTAACATATTTGGTCCTTCTCCCAAGAGCCCAAGTCTGGCCTTGTCTTCTCATAATTTCAACTGTACTGGAGGGGTAATCCATGGTCATCATCCCACCTAAATTCTACATCAATCTCGTTGCTAAATTGATTCGCCATACTTCCATTAACCATATTATCATTTCCCCCTACTAACTATTGTCCTTTTGTTTTACCTTCCATTTGTATCTGCTCGCTTTTAGATGCCTATGAATTTGTGCACAAGTGGGGGGATACTGCAATTAGGATGACACGTGGGAAGTTGACATCCCCACATGGGGGTCGCTGGCTCCCACAGTTGTCACTCTATATGGGAAGGTGTTTTCATTCATATCTAGACATTTTATATTATCGCAAAGTTCTCTTGGGCCCACCTCCCATCAATGCCACCAGACTTCTCTAGGTTCCTGATAGATGGACACATTGGCAAGATAGTCTACCACTGCATTAGCTTTCCTTATTACATGGACTGGGATAGTGGCTAAATTACTGCGAATAATTTGAGCCACCTATGATAGGCTAAAGGAGAGATTCAAATTAATCAAAACTTGCTTTGTTGGTGTTACATTGATGATTTTATTCAAGGATTCTATTAGTATTTGGAAGTCTACCTCCACTATTATTGATTTATGGTAGAAGTTGGCTGCTATCCTTAGTCTTGTGAGTTTTTCTCCATTGTTGGAGTTGTGATCAAGTCTAGTGGTGAAGATTCTCTAGACTACTTCTATTGAATCCCAAAATATTCCTCCTTCTCCTACTAGGCATGGATTACCCTTCATGGTGCCATCAAAATTCATTTTCATAAATATCGGAGGAGGAGGCTCCCATTTATCGCGCACTTTATTCTTTTGGGGGCTTACTTTCATTGGACAATTTTTCTTTTGATATTGTCCCATTTTCTAGTTCTTGAATATCTTTATTTCCTCCCCAATCAAGAGCCAATCTTCTTCCTCCTAGGATGTAGTAGAAATTGTTTCCTATATATTGGAGTGTATCCCCTGCCAAATCTAATCCAAGTTGAGGTGTTGTTTCTTAAAAATCATTTTGTTCCTCTCCTTCCAGATGTTCAAAAGTAATAAGCCTAGGAATAAGGTCCAGATTACGTTGAGGATTTGGTTTCATTAAGGATCTTTTCTCCATTCTTCTATTGTTTTGTTGATGTCATGACAGGTTCTGTCCAAGGTTCTAAATAGCGTGGCTCCCTTGTCCCAAAGAAAAGAAGCATCTCTGCAGGAGCTGATTAGGTGGTTCAACATTTCCCCTTCTTGGTAGCACATCATATAGATTGAAGGGCCTTCATATACCTTCCTTGTGATTTGATCCCAGGTTAGAGTATTTCTTTTTACTACCAACCATAGAAATTACGTTATTTTGGAACATTGGTTTGGATTCTAGAATTTTCCCGAAACTGGTGACTTGGCAATTTTTTATGTTCTTGATGCCAACAAGTAAGCCTCTTTTACTTTGAAGTTTTCTTCTCCTTTCTGGAAACCCCATCATAGTATATCCTTCCCAATTTGGGCTTGAAGTGGTCATATTATTAGTGTGGCCTCAATATTATAACAAGAATAATCCTCCCATTCTATTGGCCATTCTGCTAAGTTATTCCATGTTCTCTCCAACATCTCATCAGAGGATTGATTCTCTACCCAATATTGGGATACTCTTGTCCAACTGACCCCTACCATCCTCTCTTGAATATGATGATATTTTCCCTCTCTACTAATAGCTAGAATTTGTTCCCAAGCATTCTCCCAAAATAGGCTGACCTATCATCATGGATTTCCCAAAAGGTCTATTGTTGGACTAACCCCCTATTAGTCCAAGCATGGTTCCAAATCAATGTTTCAAGACTGATCCCTTCCATTCTTATCCATTCTTTTGGTGGACTATCCCTAGCATATTTTACCTTCCATATCCTGGCCCATAAGGCCTCTGGGTTCTTGATCCATCTCCAAAATACCTTTTATACTAGCGCTTGACCCATTCTTTGAGGATCTTTGATGCCCAACCCTCCTTGGGATTTTGGGGTGCAAATTTTTTCCCATGTGACCAATTCCAAATTCTTCTCCCTTTTCACTTCTCTCCATAGGAAATTTATTTGAATTGCTCAAATTTTCTGTAAAATGTTGGAAGGATATGTAAGAATAGAAAAGAGGTATAGTGACATTGCCATTAAAATATATTTTATCAGAAGTATTTTTCTGGGCAAGGTCAAGAATCGGTGAGTCCAATACTTTAGTCTTTATTAAATATTGGTAAGGAACTCCTACCATGATATGTTGCGAATTGATTTATCCTGGAGGGGGTCACTTAAATATTTTGAGGGGAGGGAGGCCCTTTGGAACCCCATAATTTGGGTAATGTTGCATTGAATTATGACAAGAGTGTTAAAAAATAATATTTTGGATTTATCTAAGTTGATCTGCATGCCAGAAGATTCCATGAAAATGTCTAAGATTATCTTAATGGATCTTTATTCACTCCATGTGGGTCGAACTGTAAGCATTGTATCATCCAAAAATTTAAGGTGAGAGTGGTTCAATATGAGGATTAAGAAGGAGGCCCTTAATGGTGTCATCCGAGAGGGATTGTTTCATAAAGTGCCCTAGACCCTCTATGAGGATAATAAAGAGGTATGGTGAGATGGGGTATCCCTAGCGAATCCCTTAGGATGATTTGAATTTTGATGAATGGGAGTCATTAATCAATATGGAGAAGAAGGTTGAGGATATCAGACTTGAAACCTAGGAAATCCATGAAGATTCAAAGCCAAAAGCCCCCGAAAATTCTCTCATAAAATTCCAGTTTATTCTATCATAGGCTTTGGATAAATCGAGTTTTATGATCATACCAGGTCAGCCGATGGTTTTTAGGGAGTGTATGGTCTCATGGGCCATGATTATCTCATAAAGAATTTGGCGTCCTTTTACAAATCCCCATTTCTTAGGTGAAATGATTTCATTTAGAAGAGGTTTGAGTCTATTTGTTATAACCTTAGTTATTATTTTGTAAATAAAATTACAAAAGGAAATGGGTCGAAACTTATTTCTAGTGATTGATTCCCATTCTTTAGGTATGAGTATCAATAAGTTGGTGTTGAAGGCTTGCAAGACAAATCTAAATGAGAGAGGTTCTTCTAACACTTCCCATATGTCTCTTCCTATGATGTTCCAACATGGTTGGAAAAATTCCATGGTGAAGTCATCTGATCCTGGAGAATTCCCATTCATAATTTCCTTGACGATCTCCTCTACCTCCTCCATGGTCACCTTTCACATTAGGCTGTGATTTTGTTCCAGAGATACTAGGCTTGGGATCAACCACTTTATACTTTGTGTGGCCTCCACCCTAGTACTATGGGGTTTGGTTAACAGGTTATTTTATTGTCAAAACAATTATTTTTCTATATCCTCATGGTTTTCCATTATTACACCCGCTCTAGCCTATAGAGTATCAATGCAGTTTTGTCTTCTTCTTCATAGAAGGGTATTGTGGAAGAATTTTTTGCTCTTGTCCCCCTCCTGGATCCATCGGATATAGGAAGTGCCCATATTGTATTATTTGTTCCTATATTTTTTCCATATCTTCTTACAACTTTACTTTTTCTTCAAGGATGTTCCTGAAGACCTCCTTATTCCATTTCTTGAGGCAATTTTTAGTGTGCTTCAATCTCTAATGAAATTTATACATCTTTGTTCCATATATATCGTGTTTCTCCTTCCGCCATTATGTTAGACTCTGTATGAATTCATGGTGACATAACCATAAATTTTCAAATATAAAAGGTTTGGGGCGAGGTTTCATGCTATTTTCCCATCTAAGGGAAATAGGCTAGTGATCCGATGCAAAGAATGGTTGGATGTTCACTGATATATATTTTTTCACTTGAAAGAAGGATTATGAAACCAATAATATATGCAAGCACTCTTCTACATGATTTGATCCTCCTCTCATATTGATCCATGTGTACCATCCTCCCTTCGATGGAAAATATATAAGTCGTAATTTCAATATTATCTCCTTGAATGTCAGGTTCTCTGACATTCAAACCTTTCTGATCTTCCATGGACGTTATTAGATTGAACTCCCCCTTCATAATCCATTATTGATATTTCATGAGAAGACCTAGTTGTAAGATTTCCTTGAGGAAATCCCTTTTGGCAGCTAGGATCAGGAGACCGTAGGCGTTTGATAAGTATCCTTGGTCGTTGGATCCCAATTTTTTACAGTGGATCGTGAGAATTCTTATGGTCTATGAGACAATATCTAACTTCACATTGTCTGGGTCCCAAAGGATAGTGAGTCCCCCTCATACCCATTTGGATTCTATACATTCTACCTCTCCCAAATGATATCAAGTCCCCCTGAGACCCATTTGGATTCTATACATTTTACCTCACAATTTTTACATATTTTATTTTCTATTCTTCCAAACTTTTTACTATCACACTTAGTTTCTTGCAACATAACTAAGTCTGATTTTTCTTGAGTATTCTTTCTTTGGACAAAGCATTCAGACCCCTCATATTGCAGGAGAATATATTCATAATTAAAATTTGGGTTGGGGTTGAAGATACTTATCTTGGAGACCCACTACTTGACTTAAGTTTATGAGTATAGCTCTTGTTTCTTCCAAGACCTTCTTATGGGGCTTGCATCCCCTTTTCTTTTCCTCCCCCCTGATTTTCTCGGGGTATTCATTGGGTTATCTTTGATACCCAAGTTCCCTGATGATGAGGCAAGATTATCTTGGTTGTGTCCTTTTCCTTTCCCTTTGATTAACTTCTATTGTAGTTTGTGTAATTGTCCCACCTAGATATTATTAATATCCTACTCACCATGAACTTTTGTGAGGGCTTTGAAATCTACCTCCATATCTTATAGTTCCATCTTTGGGGATTGTCCTCCCACTCCGATTCCTCCTATGATCCTTCGTTATCCTCCAAATATTGCATATTAATCTCACCTTCCATTACTAGAGAGATTACAATTCTTTGTTCTGTACAAAGACATTTTTGTATCTCTTCTTGCTTGGCGTCTACTCCTTTTTCTACTGCATCACTCTTATCTGCTACTTGTTTCTCCCCTTATTTATTTTCTACCTTGTTATCTTTTGTTGTTATTTCTTGGAAGCTATTTGAGTCTTCATGATATCCTCTAGTATTCATGAGTATTCCCATTCATAATTTCCTTGACGATATACTCTACCTCCTCCATGGTCACCTTTCACATTAGGTTGTGATTTTGTTCTAGAGATACTAGGCTTGGGATCAACCACTTTATACTTTGTGTGGCCTCCATCCTGGTAATATGGGGTTTGGTTAATAGGTTGTTATAATTTCACAACAATTCTTTTTCTATATCCTCATGGTTTTCCATTATTACACCCCCTTTGGCCTATAGAGTATCAATGCAGTTTTGTCTTCTTCTTCATATAATGGAATTGTGGAAGATTTTTTTGTTCTTTTCCCCCTTATGGATCCATCGGATATGGGATTTATGGTGGTATAGGATCTCCTCTTTCTTATATCTTTTGTTCAAATCTAGGAGGCGTTGTTCCTCGTTAATCTTGAGTTATAGGAAGTTCCCATATTGTATTATTTGTTCCTATATATTTTCCATATCTTCTTAAAACTTTATTTTTTCTTCAAGGATGTTCCTGAAGACCTCCTTGTTCCATTTTTTGAGGCAATTTTTAGTGTGTTTCAATCTGTAATGAAATTTAGACATCTTTGTTCCATATATATATATATATATATATATATCTTATTTCTCCTTCCACCATTATGTTACACTCTGTATGAATTCAAGGTGACATAACCAAAAATTTTCAAATATAAAAGATTTGGGGTGAGGTGTCATGTTATTTTCCCATCTAAGGGAAATAGGCTAGTGATTCGATGCATAGAATGGTTGGATGTTCGCTGATATAGATTTTTTCACTTGAAAGAAGGATTATGAAACCAACAACATATCCAAGCACTCTTCTACATGATTTGACCCTCCTCTCCTATTGCTCCATTTATACCGTCCTCTCTTCGATGGAACATCTATAAGTCGTAATTTCTCTATGATCTCATTGAATGCCATGTTCTCTGAATCCACCTTATGCACTCCACCTTTCTGATCTTCCATCGACATTATTAGATTGAACCCCCCCTTCATAATCCATTGCTGATATTTCATGAGAAGACCTAGTTGTAAGATCGCCTCAAGGAAATCCCTTTTGGCAGCTAGCATCAAGGGACCATAGGTGTTTGATAGGTATCCCTGGTCTTCAGATCCCAATTTTTTATAGTGGATCATGAGAATTATTACGGTATATGAGACCAAATCTAACTTCACATTGTCTGGGTCCTAAAGGATAATGAGTCCCCCTGATACCCATTTGGATTCTATACATTCTACCTCACAATTTTTACATATTTTATTTGCTATTCTTCTAAACTTTTTACTATCACACTTAGTTTTTTGCAACATAACTAAGTCTGTTTTTTCTTGAGCTATTTTTTTCTTGAGTATTATTTTTTTGGACAAAGCATTAAGATCCCTCATATTCTAGGAGAAGATATTCATAATTAAAATTTGAGTTGGGGTTGGAGATACTTATCTCGAAGACCCACTACTTGACCTAAGTCGATGAGTAGAGATCTTGTTTCTTCCAAGACATTCTTATGGGGCTTGCATCCCCTTTTATTTTCCTCCCCCCTGATTCTCTTGGGGTATTCAGTAGGTTATCTTTGATACCCAAGTTCCCTGATGATAAGGTCAGATTCTCTTGGTTGTGTCCTTTTCCTTTCCCTTTGATTAACTCCCATTGTAGTTTGTGTAATTTTCCCACCTAGGTATTCTTAATATCCTACTCACCATGAACTGTTGTGAGGGATTTGAAATCTACCTCCATATCTTCTAGTTCCATACTTTGAGGAGTGTCCTCCCACTCTGATTCCTCCTATGATCCTTCATTATCCTCCAGATCTTGCGTATTAATCTCTCCTTCCATTACTGAAGAGATTACACTGCTCAGTGCTCTGTTCTGTACGAAGACATTTTTGTATCTCTTCTTGCTTAACATCTGCTCCTTTTTCTATTACATCTCTCTTATCTACTACTTGTTTCTCCCATTATTTATTTTCTACCTTGTTATATTTTATTGTCGTAAAATATATTTACAATTTTTTCAATGCTTCACTACTACATATACATATAGATGTACACATTAATAATAAATCAATTTAGTTATTTTCCAAATGGATATTTCAATTTTGTTAATTAAAAAATATAAATATATGATATTTTTTGCAAGTTACATATTTTATAGTCGAACATTATCAATAGACGTTTTATTATATTTTGAAAAAAAAAGGTGGTTATATATATATATATATATATATATATATATATATATATATATATATAAAAGTTAAATCTTGGTTGTTCACTAGTTTTTCATATTTTCTTTTTTTAAAAAACATTTTTCAATTTTCAATCCACATTTTATACAACAAAATTATTTTAACATAAAAAAAACAATATAAATCTTTAGGAATTTAATATTTTTATAAAAATATGACCAATTTTTTATATTGGATAGTATAAAAAATTATATTTGATATTTAGACAATTTTTATATAAATAAAAAACTATAATTTATGAAATTTAATACAATTTCTTATATTTCAAGCTTTTATACTTTTAAATTCTCACAAGATACTTTTATTTTCAATTTTATTTAATAAGTAAAACTCTAAAAAAAACATCATCATTATAAATCAACCTTATAATACCAATATATATTTTTTTAAGTAAGAATTCTATATATTATTTTTCATGGAGAAAAATTGAAATATCATTAGTGATCACAAAGATTCACTTGTACTGAATTCCCCCAGGGGAAACCAATTCAACCAAGTTCCATCTCTGTATTCAGAATTAAATTTAAACACAATTTTTTGAATTTTTTCGTGGGGAAATTTATTCGACCAGATCCTCCATTAAAACTATAAGACAAAAAAATAACTGCCTAAAGTCATACAAAAAATTGACTGTGTTGAACATTGACATGCTAAGAGGGATCTTCCAAAAAAACTTGAACAATTGACAAAGTGAAACATGCATGATGGCACCTGTAAGCTTGTCACGTCTCATGTTTTGTGTAGTTTGTGTGTGTTCGTCTCTTCCGTGACAACCATCTGGATAGCTAGAGAAAGAATCGCCTCTAAAGTAGCTAGGGCATTGGTCGCCAGTCCTAGAGCATGCAATGAGTGGAGCAGGGTTGCAGGAAGAGATTGAATTTTCTGTGTGTATTGGTCCAAGTGCACCAGCCGAAAGAGGAGGTCATTCATTTCATGTTTGACTGTGAAGACAAAATCCTGTAGTATCAACACCACGTCTCTAAATCCAACACAAGAAGCACACTTCGAGCTCGGAGGCTCATTCAAATGAGGCTCTTCCAATTGAGCAGGGAGATCCTCCACCTGAGCAGGGAACTCCTCCCGAGATGGAAAAGGGTTTGAGGGTGGTAAGGGAGTGGAGGGTGGCGACGAGGGGGCAAAGGGAGGTGGGATCGTTGGGCAAACCAAGGCAAGATGTGAAGACAAGACCATATATTGGATTAGGCCAGGAGTATAGCCCATAGAATTTCCTTGGAGGTCAAACCACTCCACATGACATGCCCATGGTGAGCACAAAGGCAGGAGACCACTCTGGCCTAGGGAGGATTGGGCGGAGGAAGGGGTAAAGGAGTTGGGCGATGGAGCGGGGATATGTAGATGTTGGATGGAAATGGCCACTTTGTTTTGGAACCAGAGAGGTCCTCTCTTCAGCTTCCTGCAGAGCCGAGGAATGGCCAACTGTGAGTGAAGGTGAGGTGAAGACGAGAATGAACAACCGAGAGTGAACAATAGGTAGACTGGCAGAGAACAAATTTAGTGGATGGGAGAGATAGAATGGTGAAAGGTTCACCGTGGGTGGTTTCCATAAAAGGAGATATGGAGGACGAATTCCCACTCATGAAAAGGTGACATCCTTCATCTTTCCTCCATCACTTGGACAAAAGAACTAGAGGAGGCACACTAGGGTAATTAGTGAAGAGCTTGTAGTAATGAATGTGAACAATTCACATTAGAGGGGAGTTAAATGGAGGGGAGGGTTGGATGAGCTGGTCACATGGTCTATGGAGAGGTGGCAGGCACCGTCTTCTCCCATCGATGCATGGACCTTGTTGGCACCCCATCTTGGGGTTATTATAACAATATTAATATACAATTTTTTGTTTTTTTTCTAGTTTTTTCATGACCTGCGAGACTAGCCTATGGATGAGAAACCACAACTCATGGGCATCTAAGCTATCAAAATCACCTGGGAATCGCACTTGGCCTGAGCCACACCAACCCTTAACATTGATAGATTTTTTGTCCCCACAGGTTTCAAACCGGTGACTTTAACATCACGGAGTGCCTTAACAACACACTCTGTCACCAACTGTCCTACACCTATGGAAAAATATTAATATACATTTAATATCTATAAATAAACATAATTAAAAATAACTATAATTATTTCATAAGTATAACAAGCATGTGCAAAGAAGCATTGTCAATTGGAATTAACGAACACAAAAATTCATAAATATTTGAGTTGTAGCATTGGTTTGGTGTGTTTAATTCATGGTTTCAAGTTATAAATATATACATAATTATGGATGTTTTCATTAATTTTTTAATGTATGTATACTTACCAGTTAGAATTAATATTGATTAAATAAAATATAATATTGCATTTATTTATTTATTATTATTATTTATAAATATATATGAGTAATATTAGTTTTGATTAATTTTATTTATGATTTTAAATTATAAATATATTAATATAAATTCATTTTAGTTTCAAATTTATAAGTGTTGAGAGATCAAATCTCTTCATTCTAAAAAAAAGTTTTAACATGAAAGATATTTGTTCCCTCTCAAAATTGAAATTTAAAATGTATTTATGATAGTTTATTTTATTATAAGATCTTTATATTTAGTTTATTATTAAGGTAAATTAATTTTATTTTTTTTTCAACTTTTACCAATGATTTTATTTTTTTTTAAATTTAATTTATTAACATTATAAATGTTACACATTGTTATAGATTTACTTATTTACTTTTTTTTTGGGGGACATACCATATCAAATTTACTGAAACTAAAATATAAAATTATGGTTAAAAGATACAAAGAATATGATTTGGTGATATGACAAAAGGTGTCTTACTTTTGGAAATCCAACAATGAAGATCCAAAACCTCAGAATAATAAATAAGAAAGAGAAAAAAAAGAAAGAAAGGAAAAAAACAAAAATAAAGAAAAAGAAGATAACATGTTGTTTGTTAACTTACTTATAACTAACAAAAAATTTGTGGGTCAAAATTTATTTTTCAATTGATGTTTGTTTAAAAATAATGTCCAAAGCCAATGAAAATTGATGAAATTTGTCTTGTTTCTTTTTTTTTATCCCACATCAAGTGGTTAAATCAAATTTAAAACATTTCTAAATTGATGTCCAATCTCCATAATTACTTTTTTAAAGTTGTAAATATATATAACCTCACTCAAATGTCGGTTAATCGTCATTTGTGTTTTTTTTTTTACGAATGAGTATTTTATACTTTTGATGTGTATGCTAACAACGATTTTTTTTCCACTATTTAGAAGACAATTGCATGAAATAAAACAACCCTCCTGAAGAGTTGGGATTAAGTCACATAGTACCATAGATAAATTTTCCTATCTATAATTAAAATTTAACTATTTATAATTAAAATTTTATTTGGTTAAAATTTGTAAACACCATTTAAACTTTTTATTTGTGAAATTATTCGAATGTATATAAATGAAATGGTGAATATTTTGTTGATATTGAAAACAATTTCAAATATCTCTAGCTTGAACATGGATTCCTTTGACTAGTTGGCTTTTATAAAGGATGCAATAAAAGAATCATTAGCTCTCATTATAGACTTTGATCTTGATAATGCAATTATTTTGTGCATACAAACAATTGTGAAAAACTGTTTTTAGAATCATCCCAAAATTCCTAATATTGTTGATCAGAAATGTTATTTCTTTTGTATGAAACACAAAGAAATACATAAAAGAAAAATTAAATGGTCAACAACTAGAGAACATTGCTTTGGTCATGAACACCTAAAAGGGAACTAGATATTATCCTTTTGTAATATATATATATATATATATATATATATATATATATTAAAATTTTTTAATATTAAGATACTAATTATATTTAATTATTTGTAAATACAAAAAAAAAGAAGATACGGGCATGGTTTCTCGTGTAAATATGGAAAAACAAAAATCTGTTAAATTGAAGAGATTATTCAAGATACTTTTACAATAAATTTGAATATGATGTAAAAATACAAAATGCAAGAAATTGAATTACCTTTCCTAATATACAACTTTTATTCATAGAATTTGTGAATAACTATATACATATAATTGAAATTATATACACATAAATTAAACACACTACTTTACTTGTAGTTTTACTTTCAAAACCATAAGTAATATTTTAATATTGTTTTTTAAGGGTTTTTGTTAGTTTAATTTAATTTTTATGATTATGTTAAACGTGTATTCTACTTATGTGTTATGTTTAAGTCAATATACATTCATTTTTATTTTGTTTTTTTTAAGGGTTTGTGTTAATTTAATTTAATTTAATTTTCATGATTATATTAAAAGTGTATTTTACTTATGTGTTATGTTTAAATTAACCTACATTCATTTTTATTCAGAATTTATAAATTGTTTAAAAGTATCAAATATTTAAAAGGGTAAGATTCTTTTTTCCAAATATTCAAAAATGTTTTTATTTAAAAAAAATGATGTTTGTCAATTTACTTATAAATTTGTAATTTTAAAATGGATTTATACTATTTTATTTTATTTTCTTATAATAATCTTCTTTATTTTATTATAATAATCTTCTTTTAATTTTATTATTATCATAAAATATTTTTTATTTGTTATTTTTACATATCACTTTTTTTACATTGTTGTAGATGTACTTAATTACTTTGTTGTAATAAATTGGATGTATCATATTAAATTTATTAAAAGTCAAAAGTTAAATTTATAAGTGAAAAAAATAAAAATTGGATAAGAATCTCAGTCACTTATAGAGGGTGGGGGGAAGCATGATTAGAGAAATTATTATAATAATTTTTCTAATAATGCCCCCCAAACCCATGTGGGGGGAGGCATTAATAGAAAAAGTTTAATAAACTTTTTCTATTAATGCCCCCCCCAACCCACATATGTGGGTGGGGGGGGAGGGGGGCAGGGGCGTTAATAGAAAAAGTTTAATAAACTTTTTCTATTAATGCCCCCCACCCACACACATATGTGGGTGGGGAGGAGGGGGGCGCATTAATAGAAAAAATTTAATAAACTTTTTCTATTAACGCCC